>BGPR01000632.1:170403-201365 GCA_013235015.1 Araneus ventricosus
GAAAATTTTCAAGAAAGCGGCATGTTAAACATCGGTAACCCTCCTCCCACTGGGGATGAGTCATTCCTCCAGCCAGACCTTCTCATTCCCGTGGGCCACGACTTTGCAGTACGATATGGGAAATTCAACCTAAGAAATGACCAACACGGAATAAAAATAACGATTTTAACATTTATTGGCTAATTATCGATTAAAATGTCATCGAATCATTTCAAATGAAGGTAATTAAAACAATAACATTAGACTAGTGCTTCAAGAAATAAAAAGACAAAATAGCTGAGTTGCACAAGCAGATTATCAAGAAATGTAACACGTAAAGCAGTTGTTAATCGTAATGAAGAACGACGCGACGAAAATTGCTCAATGTGGCAATCATCGTGCACCTGAAAAATTTCAAGTCGATGAACAGTGTGTCAAACAGCACATCTTGACTAGTCCTGTGTGATGTTTCGCACATGCAGCGTATCGTACTCCTTAAACCTTTAATTCGTTCTCCTTAGCAACAGCTTCAAGATAAACAGCATTCCTTAAGTAGCCCCATAACCAAAAATCGAATGAAGTTCGGTCTGGCGAACGCGGTAGCCATGTATTACTAAATGAGTAACTATTAAGATGCTCAGCCGTGAAATGATGGGGTAAAAGCCCCAGTATGAACCGTGCGAAACGTGGGGGCGCATCATTTTGCATGAAAATGGTCGATGTAAGGCATTGCCTTTGCTGTAGTTGGGACAGCAAACGTCTGCCTCATATCATAGTACCGCCAAGCTGACACAGAACTTGTCACAAGAACACTCATAGCAATTTCCTGAAAGAAAAATGGTCCAAGGATGAATATCGTCTTAATCTCGAAACCAGACAGACACCTTTGGAGAATACAGGGAAATTTCATGGTCCATCCGCGAATTTTCCATCTTCCAAATGCGACGATTCTGTGTGGTTACTGTTTCATTGAGATAGAAATGAGTCCCATCGCTCCACAGGATATACCACCGCCATGACAGGTGAACAGCCATTCCATTAAGAAAACTTATTGCGAATGTGGGCCACTGTGGCTTGTCCGTCTGCAGAAGCTGCAGGTTGTAGCGATTTTTTTACGGGAAGAAATACATCATGTTTCGGAGCACCTTCCTTACAGTGCTATACGATTCGACCGATAGGGCTATACACATCGACGATTTTAAGTAAGATTTAACTGTTTTTAGTTTAGAGAAACTTTTTTGTCTGTTGCAACTCTAATTGGAGTTAGGCTACAGAGAAGTTGGAAAATGATGAAATTAAATTATATTTACTTCGATAAATTCCAAATGTTTTGAAGGGTCAGTAATATCATCATTAACGATTTTGTTCATCATTAAATCATTGTACAAGTCATCAGCATTCCTAGACACTTAATGAGCATTAAAAACTTGTAAGGAAATATCAAAATTTGCAGAAGATCTTTTTAAGTCATCTTCGGATATATTCCTGAATTCATTTAGAAATTTAGATAATCTATTTCATTCGTTTAAGAAGTTAAATCTTGCTTGAATGGAATTCAAAGCACTATCCAAAATTGTTATATAAAATTCAACTTTAAATAATGATTTTGGATCTTCGGTCTGCTCATCAATGCATTCATAATCGAAAAGACGAACTTTCTTTTTGTGCCTTTTAAAGGGAAATTCTAAGATAATATCAAGACTAATCGATAATGCTGAGGAAACAATAATATATTTGTTAAATGCTGCATCAGATCTAAATGAATTTAGGAAACTGATAATTTTGTTGAGTACTTGGCGGAATCATTAATTGCTGACTTAAGAGATAGCAGCAGTTTGCTAGCGACATTAATATTTGTAAGGATTTATCATCCCATAGCCAAATTGAATAAAACTTTACCTTAGAGCAGAGGTTCCCAACTTGTGGTACGCGTACCACAGGCTAGTTGGGGTACGCGAAATCAAAGTCGGTAATGGCGAAACAAGAAAACATAAAGAATTGTTTCCTCAAGTTAATACTTGCTATTTAATAACTATACCACCTGAATAGTTGATTATTACGAAATGTAAATTTTAGCTATCATTATAAGTTAATGCGAAATTATTACTATACTGATTTCATTTGTTTTGGCGATAAACTATTACTATTGTAAAAATGCGATAAAATGTCAAATAAAAAATAAGTCCAACAAATGCTATTAATTCGGGTCATTTGACTCTTAAGCTAACCTCAGGCCTTAACGTTATCGATAAAACTTCTTTGCATAGACGGATGGCTGGTGCATGGGATGGCTGTAGAGAGTACGCGAAAATATAAAAATTAATCAAGGGGTACCGAGAGAATATAGGTTGGGAACCCCTGTCTTATAGGTAAACTATCATTAGTCCAATTTTTCCAATTTTGATGTTTTTATCGCATTTGCAACATCAAGACCGCATTTTTGGAATTGTAACCATAACCATAAACTTGTATACTTCCGGTCTGACCAGGCATGTGGAAAATTTGTTGATCACATAAGCGATTAACTGCTCCTACGAGGCAAACAGCAGTTGCTAACTATATCATTCCAGCCAAATGCAGCAACACATAAAGTAAACAGTCAATTGAAGAAAATTAACAAAAATCAACAACTCTAAGAAATAAAAAGTTAACGGTTGAAAAGAAAAATAAAGAGAAAAAAACATAAAAACATTACAAGAACAGTAGAGAAATTGCAGAAAGTAGAGTTCCAGGCTGAAGAATATAGTAGTTCCAGTAAATCATGTAGTGTGAATTCACTTTTCCAGTAAGTTTTAGACAATAGCTCTAAATCTAATTTCTGCCTTCGAATGATGAATTATTTCCAGTATGTCCAAAGCATGAAAGTTACCAGGAAAGAACCTCTCTCTAATATCGTTGTAAATAGAGCAGCCAAAAAATAATGAGATATGATTCCATCATCGGTACCACAGGAGCATTCTTTTTGTTTCCCAAAAACCGATCCGATAAATTGGTTTGTTCCGATAAATTGGAAAAAATCTTCGGACGAGTAAAGTGTCGAAACTGTTAGTCGAAAAAAAACTGCTCTCAAAAAATGAATTACAACAAGTGATGCATTGCACTCTGGCTCTCCGATAAAATGTTAAAATTGTTACTTACGATAGTTTACCTCTGACGTGTCGAAATAAACTTAAAAGTGCACTTTACCCGATAAAGAATTTGCTGCAACTTTAATATTTATATCTCTGGAGTCATCTTCTTTTAGCATATTTCAACTTTCTTTAATTGCAATTTTAGAGGTCTTAAGAAGTCTCGCTTTTGCGCTTTTAACACTGAACACTACAAAAACCTTTGATGTGCTGTGTGCTTAAACTCCACAATTCACTTGTTTTGAATTGCCCGTTTTTCTTTGAGGCAAGCTAGCAACATTGGACGGGGAAAACGAGGTCCGCACTGAACTTGAGCTTTGTTGAGGGGCGGTCGCCTTCGTGCATGCACGATCTACAAGATCGGCAGAAACGGGCCTGTCCAGTCTTTTCGAATCGCGCTATCATGGCCCGGACACCTTTTGCTGGCATTGATCCACAGCGTAGTTTCTTTATACGCCGTAACACAAGGAAGGTAGAAGTAACATTCTGGTTGTTTTGTTAAAACAGTTTTACGAATAACTTATTGTTACGAAAATCGTCCGGTGTGTGTGCGGTGAATGTAGTCCAACAAGCTGGATAATGGAAAATGACGTTTTATTCCACGAGTATTCCAGAAAACAGGAAGCACAGGTAACAAAAAAAACAGCGCTTGTATAAATTAGCAACACAAGCAAGCAGCAAATCACTAATAACAACAGAAACAGCACTATCAATAGCGCTTCTATCAGTTTACCAGCTAGCACTGCTAACAAAACTCCAAAGAGAGATTGACCCGTTTGAGTACCTCGGGTATATATATAGCTTTCCTACAAGGTGTGATTTCACATGGAATTCTCTAGAAAAATCTCCATATCTCAGTTCTTACGAGAGAGAGGGCCATAATTTTTGTATTTTCTAGAACTTTCATTTTGTCGCCGACTTTATTTTGCATCACATTTCCACCTTTTTGCACGTATGCAAGCAAACAATTGATTTTTTTTCATTCCTAAAGCGAGAGACGCCGTATGTTTTTCTCGGTGTTAATTCTGTATGCTTATCAATTTTGATCTTAAGCATTGAAAATTGTTGGTTTTATTACGTGTTTGTCATTTCCTCTGTTGAATTCCCCGTACTGTGCTGCATATCGCCCTATAGCGGACTTTTCAGAAGATTCCTTTAGCGCATGCGGCGTATAAAGTGCAGAAATCAGTTAATGTGCACATTACCTAGCTAATTTGCAGATTAACTAGGATGATCCGTTAAAGTGCCGAAAATTGTTTCATTTCTCAAATTACCTAGGTAATCTTAAAATTACCTACTAGGCACTCGTTAAAGTGAAAATAAGATCTTTGCTGGAACAACAGCAACGTTTCTGTACGCTTAAATTAACATAATGTTATTTATTTATTTTTCGATATCTAAAGAATCAAGTTAATACAATCAAACAATCAACAAATTAGTTGATAGAATCAATCAATTAAAAAACTATAATAGAAAGAATCAAACGGTTTAAAATATTATTACAATTAAGTAAATGAATTTGCAAAGCATATGATAAAATTAGGCTTACTTATTAGTGTAATCTAAAGAATGGTGACACTTTGAATTACATAGCAACTGGTTTTTTGCGACAAGCACACATATTTGTGGTACATTTAGATTTGCAGTCACATTTTCAGAAACCCTGCCCAGTACCAAGGGATTGTTTTATTGCTGTTTGACGTAAAGGTATTTCTACAGCAGGGACATCTTCTTTCGTTAAAAATCTCTCTTTGCAAACACTGAATTAAGATTTTGAATACAATTGTTTTAAAATACCCGTTTTAGTACCATGTTTATAAAAGCCATCCTCTGTTTTACTAAGAACCACGGCTAAAATCGAGCGGGCATCAGTTTTTGCTCTGTCTACTTCGGGTACTTTAATTCTCAAAGCACGGAACCAAACTAAAAGTGGAGGGAGAGGGGGAAGGTGTAGGAAGGTAGGAGATGGAAGGTGAGAGAAATAAACTTTTGAACTTTAACGATACGGAAGCCGTTAATGTGCATATTACCTAGGTAAAATGCGGAAAACTCTTGAATCCGCACGTTAACGAAGCAAATCAGTTAATCTGCAGATTAGATATGTAATGTGCACATTAACGGCTTTCGAGCTTTAGCGGTAATATATGTACCAATTTTGATGCTAAACGCTGACCGGTCAATCCGATGACTGGTTGAGGTTGCTCTATAACGGAAAGTTTAATTATTATCACTTTGTACATTCACATATACAGGGTGTACATAAATGAATATCCCAGCTTTGCAGGACATTAAAAAAAGTACAACCTTGTTGTTCATCGGAAATCAAAAATAACAGTTGAAAGTTTAAATTCAACACAGTTATACGTGTTTAATGTGAACCCCTCCAGTAACACGAACGATATCGAGCCGGTACGATAACTCATCCCACACTCTTTTCAGCATGTCTGGTGTGACGCTTTGACGCGTCTTAATTTCGCGTGTCGTAAACTCACATTGAACACTTTTAACTATGTTGAATTTAAACTTGAAACAGTTATTTTTGATTTCCGATGAAAAACAAGGTGGTACTTTATTTTGTTTTCTTTTAATATCCCTGCAAAGTTGGAATATTCATTTATGTGCATCCTGTATAGTGAAAATTGAATAGCTTGTATGCTATAGAAATCCAACTACTGAATAGATCTTCTTCAAATTTTCCTCACAAATGCTAAAAAGCATAGGGAAGGTTTCAGAGAGGGATTCGTCACAATTAATCAAATAGTTAATTTCGGATTGTATGGATTGAACGATTCCTTCTGTATTTAATTTTTATGTATATACTTTAATTAAAAGGTCTAAAATTTAATTACGCGTTGTTCCAAAGTTTTTAGAAAAGGCAATTTGCTTAATTGATGAAAAAAGCGTGCATTGTGTGTGTGTGTTGTTTTTATTCCTTGAAAAATCTTGTATTTTAAATATTACAGCAAGTTCATAAGTTTTATATCTGAAAAGAACAATTTTTTATTCAAATGAACTGAAATTGAGTACTAGTTAATCTTTTACTAAAAGTCAACTCGTATTAAAATAATGAGGTTCATTTTTAGAAGTTTTATTATTTATTAATAATTTCAAGCTGTGTCACTAACTAAGATCAGTTTGTCTTAAAATATTTTTCGGGAGTTATTTTTGATGCCCATTTAGTTTATATTTTGAAATTGCTTGAGATTCCACATTTTATATTTAGCAGAATTTCTATAAATTTTCAGTTATTAAAATGTTGATCAGCTATTAAAAAATTAGATAATTGTTTTATCACTTATTATAAATAAGTATTATTGTTTTATAAATGTTTCGAGTCTGTTAATAGGCCATTTCAACGTAATCAATTCCAGTTGATTTTAATTCCAACTGAATTAGTATTTGAAAAGATAAAATGAAAACATACTTATGATTTTGGTGAAATGTTACTATATTTTCATTATTTTCATTGAAAAATATATCGACATATCAATTACTTATAAAAATTTGACAATAATTACTGAGAACAACACAGCTTATTCAAGCTATTTTAATAAAGTCGTTATAATAATTTATCTTCTTTCTTATAACACCCAAAACTTTCACCATATACATAATGTTTCTTTAAAAAAAACATTCCGAATTGGAAGCATTTATTAATCCTCATATATAGAAATTCGAAAATTGACTCATTACTTAAGCACCTTTACTTACAGTAAAATTTCTTACACAATAAAGTTTTCATGCCTTTCTTTAAAATACGCTCTAAAAAATTACTATCCATTCTTTTCACAAAAACTCATCTTTGAATGTATTTATTACCGAATGAGATATGATAGAACTCTTTAGGAAACCTACTTTTGTCATGAAATAAATAACTCTTCCACACAAAGAATATTTTTTATTCTTCGTTCGAAATTTCGCGCATCCCTGAAAGGAAGTCTATTCACCGTCGTCATATTTAATTACATTTATGCATCACATTTAAGAAGCGTTTTGCAGCTGGCACGACTTGCTTCGCTTACATCTAAATGAATTTTGTGAAGACTGCTCTTTCCGCTTTATTAAAAATATGACTTCTACATCTTCTATATTAGACATGCGTAATATTCGGTGTAACTTAGAAGCTTAATTCAGCTCATTTCAAATTTTAAACACCCTTTGGTGTTCATTTAGAATAAAATATTTAATGAAAATAACTTACATCGATAAAACTACGTCGAATTCTTCTTATTCTAGTAAAGTTTAAACACACTCTTATTAAATCAGTTTTCATAATTGTGTAATAACATTGCTTCGGATTTGCACAAATTTTTAAATTGAATTTATTGGTAAAATGCATGGTCTTTCCAAAAAGAAAATTAACTTTCAAAATAAATTAATAATCCCTAAGACTGTCTATCTTTTGATGCGACTTGTTTCCTTCAAAATACTCCTTCTTCTATTTAACTCCTTCAGAACTGGTATCCGGTATACCGGACATCAACTTTGTACAGCTCCTATTAATTCAATAATTGACGAAACTGCATGTTGTTGTTTTTTATTTGATTCTCGATTTTCTTAGAAATATAATCGTTGCAAGAATTTTTCGTTTCGGACATAGAATCATTTTAGTTTTTTAATTTTTCCAAAAAAAAAATAACAATCGAGAAAATCATCGTTCTTCCCAAAATGGAGCTCGGTGGTGAATTTTGTTTTTCAAGTAATTTCTTGTTTTTAATCTTTTTTACCATTTAAAAGGCTTCTACAATATTTTATTACCCTTTGACAACCATTTTAAAATGAAATTTGTGTGATTTTTGTCATTTTTTAGTTGAAATATCCGGTATTGTCCGGATGCCGGACATGGAATAACTTTTTAATTTTTCTTCTACAGGCTTGAAATTTCATTTATGCTTTAACCTTTGCGGTAGTACACAATACGCCAAACGAAAAAATTCCAACTCCATTATTTCTTAATTCCGACTGAAGGGGTTAAAAGCCATTTCAAATGTGTATTCCATTGCTGAAATGGCTCCTGGGAATCCTTTTTTCGGAGGACCTCTCCTAAGTCTTGCAGCGAATTTTCTTCTCTCTCCTTTATCTTCAAAATCTTCAACTCTTCTAGATGTATTTCAACTTTGAGAACCAAAGAAAGCGCCATAGGTCAAATCTGGAGAGTTAAGACCAGTGGCAGCTCATCCATCAGGGCTTCAGTAACCCCAGAAATTATTCTGAAACCCTGTATTTTCATTTTTTATTCTTATTTGCTTACTTTTCCAGTCCGAGAGTTCGATGCTCAACGAAAATGGGAAAGCAGGAAATCAGTACCAGCAGGCCTGCTCGTTTCTGAGCTGAAGAGCCGTCACTGGTTACGGCATGTGTTTCATCCAGCAACTCCTGTCTAGCTGGGACTCGATTCTTGGTTTGCTCATCAATCAAGAGAAAAGGCACAAATTTTGATGAAATGCGATGCGTCTACAGATTATCAATCAAAATTGTATGAAATGAGCTTCTGATGATGTCTAGATCTTCAGCAATATCAAAGATATTTAAACTATGATTTACAAGAATCAAGTACAAGAGAGATAATTTAACAAAAGATATAAAAATTAAACTTTGCATTAAACAGAATGGCGCAAAAATGCAGCAACTTCCAATAAAATATAAAAGAAAGATATTTAATTACAAAAAAGAAAATACAGAAGAAACAGAAGAAGAAAACAATATTGATAACAATATACCTTTTGCGCGCAACGCAGCAGCATCCAGAGATTGCATTAACAATATTGTTTATAATAAACTAACCAATAAAGATAGAATCAAACATCAAAAATAATGCTTCAATAAAAATTATAACACATTAAGATTAAACAATTAAAATGAAAAAAATGGAAGAAAACTCGAATGGCGAACTTTTTCAAAGTGCCACCTCGCCATCGGAGTTCTAATATGGATAAATTTTCTGTCAAGGGAATGACTTAATAGTCAAATAATATTCCCTCTGTGACCTGAATTTATCCAATAATTTAAATAATGTAGGAACAAACCTTTCTTAAATAAGAACAACTTCAGAAAGTCTTCTTTAACAAATCCAATAAAGAAATAGAAGATAAAATTAACATTAGCTTCTGCCAAAAATAGCAGTAAAAACTTCGCCATCATAGCAACTCAGAAACAAAGGATCTTAAGTCTATAAGCTAGCAAATCTAGCTCCATCTATTGACAAAACTTCGAACTAAATTAACAGAAATTTAGAAGCTCTTCAATCCTGAAGCCCTTCAAACTTAATTGGTTAGTTGATTATAGACAATATTGTTAATGCAATCACTGGATGCTGCTTCGTTGCGCGCAAGAGGTATATTGTTACCATTATTGTTTACTTCTTCTGTTTCTTCTGTATTTTCTGTTTTGTAATTAAATATCTTACAAGAATCAACACACGCATTTCCTCAACGTGAAGATCACCCTTTGACGTAGAAAGGCACCAGTTTTCGGATAGTCCTTGGTGGACGTTCCATTTAATTTGAAACGGCTGTATCATACATAGCTTTGGGATCGGCTGTAACTATCGTCTTCATAGGCTTGTTACAATGCTTCAGTAATGCAATTTGCCAATTTCATGGAAAATTTCTGAGAAAATTAGTTGCTCTTCTATTTTCGAAATGTAAAAAATAACGCCGAACATACAATATAATATAGTGGTTCACTCTATTACTCATAAAACAGTGATGAAATTCCATGGCGTTTTCGCAAATAGCGTCGGTGCAAGCCTCAACGTTAATGGTACACGACGTCATTACAAAGAGGCAGATAGGTTCGTGCGTTAAGTTAAACTTAAAAGTTTGGTTTCTTTTTGCACAGATCATGTAATACGATAAACATCGTATTTTTTATTTCAAAAAATTACAAAATTTTATTTCTTTTTCTGAAAACAAACACTTGTAGTTAATCCGATTTTACATCTCATACAGTCATAGTAATATCAATAGGAACAGTGGTCTAGTCGCAAATTAAGTAGTGCCGGAACGCTCTAACCTTCGTGACAAAAATCTACTGTTTTTAAGGAGGTTTTTTAAATTTTTCTTATTTATTTTTCCTTCAAAGAGCAGTGCTGGAACGGCGTTCCGACCTGCAATAATTTCTGTGTCCTGTAATGATGAAACACAAGTAATGAACAAAAACTGACTATTTTAAAGAACCTAATGTAATATCGCATAGAAATCTGGATCCAAAAACTGACATCACGAATAGCTCTACTAAGAAATTTAAAACACTCTTTTAATCATTAGTTTCATATTTTAGTTTTCATTTCAAAAGATTTTACAAAATGATCTTATCTATATAGTAGTCTGAAATTAAGAAAATATACATTGTATTAATTCTGTCAATCCTCAGCATTTGCTAACAAAGAAAAAGAAACTACGTTTCCCAAAAGTTTCAATTAGTACTGGCAATATTTTTTCAGTTAATTACGGTAAAATATATAACTAGTAATTTGACCTGTCCTTACGGACATACAAATATCGAGCCACTGACAGTTCCGAAGAACGCCAGCAAAATCGAATACAAAATTTCTTCACAAAGTACACTGCTTCTTAGGAAGAAGGTTAAACTAACCAACACAATTTCAAATTCCTAAACGCACTTTCAAACTTTCCTAAACACAAAATCTTGATTAATTACCAAATAACATAAATTAAAATACAATCAAAGAAAATTAAAGAGGAAAAAAAAGAAAGCATAAAATATATATATACAGGAAGCCACAAATTAAAACCTAAACATGCAACACACTGCATCACAAGAAAAGGCTATATCAACCTATACACAATTTCCTATCACATTTTCAAATTTTCCCATACATAATTTCAAACTGTCCAATACACAATTTCTTGAAATCTACATACTCACTGCCTATGGACGACTTAAATGAGTTCCTGTTTAGCCTGCTTTGCGAAGCATTTATACTGCACTCTCTGTTGGATTGAACAAATTTACAAATGCTCGCAACAAAAATAATCGTTAATAGCAATGTCTTTAAGGACGAAAATTTAAATTTTGATTATATGACTGGGTGGAAATACTAAAAGAGTAGCAAAATGCTTATAAATTCTCTATAGTAGGTGACAATTCAAGTAGACTTACGGTAAAAACTACCGAGATTATCATCAAGCCCGGTCCTTAACCCTTAAAGGCATAGTGTTGCCTTTAATCAATATACCCAATTTTGTCTTATAAAGTCTTGGGAATAAGATTGAAGCTCTTATGCCTGTTGTTGCCAATAGGATACATGCTGAAATTTTTATTAAATCAAGTTACAACATATAGGTGGCAGCCTGAGTGCTGATAAAAAAAATAAAAATAAAGTTATGTTTTTCACTTAAGGCTGCATCTTTTTAGCTTTGTTTGTACGCTTGAGAATACCATATTTTTTTCTTCAAAGTTGAAGGATATTCCTTATCCGTATTATTATTTATTAAAATTCATCTGTGTTTGACATTACAGAATTTTATCAAGGAAATTTTTTCTGAAATAAAGCCCAGTATTGTCAGTGGGTAACCAACTCTTTTTTTAGCCATAAACCATACTTAAAACAAAACAGGATATTTTAAAGAATTTTTCCCATGTTTTAGTCAAGAAATGAGAGTCAAAAACATTTTTAAAACAATTTTTTTTTTAAATCGGGCTTTTAAGGGTTAAAGCAATCCTAATGCACTTAAAAATAGTTGATATATTTCACAAAAATTTACTTTCATACATCATTTATCGATATTCTGTATATAATATTTAAATTTTAAATTTGCTTAATATCATCAAACTCTTTAAATAACGCTAAAACGAGAAAAGCATTTATCACTTCATTCATCTGTTATTTGGACCGGTATCATAACTTCAATTCTATTAAATATTTAGGCCATAAAATAGGCAAATTATGTTGTAACGATGTCAAAATGGTGTATGAAGTCATTTTTAAAAGAAAGCGCTACGTGGTTACAGTTGGATAACAAGTGTTTATATTTAGTTATCATGAATTAACAAAAGACAAGCAGCCTTTACGCTGTTTTAAAGTAAGTGCGAATTTAAACGGTAGAAGGTAGGTAAAATCTTGAATGGAAGAAAACTATATATTTTTCCTTGTCCTGAGCCTGCCGACCCCTCCTGCCCCTTCTCTCGCCGGGCCTCCGTAGACACGTGCTGGGCATAATACTACAAGTAGGGAATGAAGGATGTGCAATGGATTCTAGAATGGATTTTTTCAGACTTTGAGTCAATTGCCAGAAGCGTCTTATCAAAGACGCACATGCAAATGAAGGTGAAAGATGATTGCTGAATTACTTGCAACACTAAAGAACATCACATGGCAATCAAGGACGCTGCATAAAAAGATACCTTTCGAATACAATTTTAAGCCTTTCACCCGCTTCAGCAATTCGAAATTCAGTAATCCCTTTTTTTCTTTAGTTAACCAAGTGTCAGAAATTTTTTTTTAAATATTAGAATTCTCTGAGCCGCTTTTGGGCGAGATTTTAGCGTCGTGATGACCTTAACCCGTCAGCACACGTGCTGGGACAAAATCTATCCCAGCTACATTTTTTTACATGAAAAAGGGGAATATTCTTCAATGACCGTTCTTATACATATGGTGCCTTTCAAGGTCAAGGTCCTTAACAGATTGTCAAAAGAATTTCTTTTGCGTTCAGAAAATCGGGTTTTGATTACCAGTGGCGTACCTACCTAAAATGGCGCCCACGGCAAATATGAAAACTGCGTCCCTTCCCTCTTTTTTCTTTTAAAATGTGATCCCCATTTTCTTTTCGGAAACTTTATGCCGGGAGTGTAAAGATTAAAAGTGCAAATAAACTTAAAAAATAACCTAAATATTTTTTGAGTTGAAAATAACATACAAAACACTTTTGAGGAGCCTCAGCCCCGATTCTTTCTTCTTCATTGCTGCATATTTTATGAATACAAACGAAGCTAAAATAAGAAAAATCACGCTTTTAACTAGAAGATTTAAAAAATTTCATAAATAAATTATAGATTCTTAAATATTTCTCTGACTTATGAAGGTAATCGAAAGAATTCCCAGTTTTATTTTGGACCATATTTTTTTTTTTTACCACTGAGTCAAATTTTTGCGACATAATGAATAACAAATAATTCATTTCATGGTGGAGTATATTTAAAAGTAGCTAAATATTTCAGTTCAAAAATCAGGTGAAAGTGTGAAATAAACATACAAAAGATGCCTGCAGCAAAATTTCTAATAGAGTTATAAAAGTGTAATTTTATAAATTTAGATTCATTCATTTTATGCAGTGTAAAACTGAAGTTAGCAAAAAGTGCCAAGAGGAATTTCTTGTTTTATAATTAAATCGCATAAAAATTAAAGATGTTTAACTTGATAATAGTATAATAATTTCAATTTTTTCGTATTTAATGCATTTTGCAAAACAAACGGAGGAGAGGAGGAATCTGACAGGAGAGTTATGCCTGCTTGCTGGTGAGATTAAGCTCCTAAATGCCGAAGGTTTCATGGGCAAAGACATCATTCCAGATTTTATCGAGACAAAAGCTTGAACTAGACATCTTAATTAAAATTAAAACACTAAAATTGAAGTAATCAGTCTAAAATTATTTAAATTTAGAATAATTTTCACTGAAATAAATGAAAATATCGACATCATATCCAAAAGAACTTCAGGCTTGGGCATGACGATATCATTTCTTTGAATTATTATCATGATCAGGATAATAATCTTCAAAACTATCTTTTATCAATATACAAAAGAAAAGTACATGCAAAAGGCATTAATACCTTATTTGAAAATCATTTTGTTGGGAAAAAAAATCTGCTGTAAACCTAGCAGAACATTTGAGATGTACTTCATAATTTAATTTTGAATCTTCTTACATGCTTATTTAATTCTTTGGCATTTTAAATGTAAATTCTTTTAGAAAATCCTTGATATTTTAAAGAAAATTCATTTAAAAAATTTTTTCAATGTCAATTTAAGATCTGTTTGCAAGGTGGTCTGAAGATCTGTTAATTTTCATGCGGTCTTTTCTCTCTCTCAGGGTTTTTTTGCGTTTGGGCAGAATAACTGCATCTATGTTCTATAAACACTATCGCATTTTCGTCATACAAATTATGCAAATATTCAGTGCTAAAAACAATGTAAAGAAAGCGCACATACGTCTTTTAAAATTGCTGGAGTTCTCTTACTCTGCTCAAACAAAATGGACGTATATTTCCCGTTTTTCACTCTTTGCTGATTGAAAATAGGGAAGACACTTTCTAACCATTTATAACCAATTTCCGAAGAAACTGATGTCCATTCAGTGTTTATCATGCATACCGTGATAAACCATAAGAACCATCATATCAGAAGAAAGCATCAGGAACCCTGCGGAGATAATCATCCCTAACAATCCTCAATTATTCTACCCGGTAGGGTGGGAGCTCTAAACAAGCTTTTAATTTCGCGATGAGGATTTCGGTCAGCAGATCTCTGAAATATAATATTACTTGTTATTTTGTCTTAGCTTGAGGTTTCCTGATTGTAAAAATGACTGTATCCTTAAGATTTTCCCACACTTTGTTGAAATCATTTCAATTTTTAAGGATCTTATGAATAAGAGCTTAAAAAACCCTACTTTTATATTGAATACAACCAATTGATTCCTTAATTTTGCGCCCCCTTGCAATTACGCCCAGGGCACTAGCCCCACCTGCCCCACCCTTGTTACGCCACTGTTTATTACTGCAATAATGCCAGATGGGGGGAATTTCACCCAGCGGGTAAGCTCGCGTTTCCTTCTGGTCCAGCATTGAGAAACGAAGTTGGGGGACGAAATGAGCGTTTACAAACGCAAAAAAGAATTTAGAGCTGGTGTGAAGAGATTAGACGGAGAAAAAGAGTATCTTCAACAAGAAAAATTCCGAAAAGAGGATCCGGACGTTTCAATATGTGTCCCAGAAAGAATGACAGAAAAACATCAGTGTTCTGATCAAAGGGCAATAAACTAATTTATAAAAGGCATGTTATCATATTTTCTGAATATTGTTCAAACGATAAGCAGATGGAATGACTAAAATGCAGCAAAGTTATATTTTTATTTAAAATAGTACATATATATAGTACATATATTATTAGAATTATATCTATTATTTTTGTAGTAATTTAGACATCATTTACTCAAAAAATTTCAATACAAAGAATATCAAATATTTGTTTCTAAATATTGATACACTTATTATGTATACTTTTAAAAAGTCAGTTGAAAAGATTTTATTTATTTTATCGCAAAATTCGTCAGTCGAAGCTTTAATGTGAGCATTTTTCAGTAAAAATACATGTTCAGCTAAAAGTCGATTTTCGGCAATAAATATCAAAAAGTAACGCGTCAAATTGTTTTTAACTCTTTAGAATGGTTCATAATTTAATATAAGAGCTTTATTTTAGCCTAATAATATATAGCAAGATTATTAAGCAACGATCAAGAACGGGGTAAAATTTGTCCCGCGCGTGTACTAACGTAAAGGAGCGCGTGTGCTGACGGGTTAAGAGAAAGAAAAGAGAATCGGGTTAAAAGGTCTGAGTAAAATTGTAGAAGGAAATCAAGCACATAAAATGACCACGCAGTATGTTTCTGCATGACATGTTTCAAAGCGTTTGGTAATTCATGCGATGAAAAGGGAGAGAGAGTTTCTTTCTCTCTGGAAATTTCTTATTCATTAACAAAGAAACAAAAATGTGCATCTGAAGGTTGAATCAATTCCTGCATTTTTTCCGAGTTTAATTATAGTATATTGTTACTTCCTTGTATATTTACATAAAATAAGTATTGCTATCTTCAAAAAAAATTAATCTCCAGATTTGGAGGATTTTCGCCGTTTTAAATCTCCAAGATTCCGGGGAAAAAAATATTTTAGAATTACGTCTGTTTATCCGTCTGCCTGCGTATGTCTATGAACAGAATAATTCAAAAATTCCAATTTGCATCAAATTTTGAACAGACAATACCAGTCAAATAGTAGAATTTTTCCAAAATACACATGACTGTGAAACGAAAAAAAAGAAAGTAAACCACCATAATTACAAAGATTATTTAACATACGAGTTGTCATACACATTGAATGAACATATGGCATACATTTTTAATCTTGTCATTTATTTACATATGTGTTGTCATCCAAATTCAAAAAATTCGAAAACATCGAATGCATTTATCCGCGTGCAAATTATTATGACTAGAATAAAAAGAATGTTTTTAAAAATACAGAGAATTAGAAAAAATGAACGCCACAATAAAACTGGCATTGTTGATAGATTGTTATTTTAAGATAAAATTACTCTATTTAATATTAAAACTCTTCACCTGCCTATAATTCTACGCAGCGAAACTTGACAAGTATCTACATTTGGATGATAGAAAAATATGAACACTTAAAAAAGATTTCTACATTTTTATCGAATATCTCCCGAAAGGATGGATGGATTTTCTTTGAATTCGAAAACAGTGTGTTATAGAGCTTTTTCGAGATTATATTCGGGTTCAATGACCATAAAAACACCATTATCAGTTAAAATCTCAAAGGCAACAAAAAAATATCCTGGTTACGACATTGATTCAAATAAAAGAAAGGAGGGGACAGAGGTTTTAGTGAGAGTTCATGTTGCACAAAATTGGAGGGTGATAGACAAATTCTGATTGGTTTTTCGAATTCAGAGCGTGAAAGTACATAAGAATCAGCTAAAATCATACGAGCAACAAAATGGTTGTTGTTCAGTGTTATTGGAGTGAAAGTGTTTAAATAATTCCACCCAATAACTTTAAGTTAAAGCATTGGCCATGTTTCATTATTCTGTCACTTTTTACGGTGTAATACGGTTAAAAATGAGAGCAAGTAGGCCGGCTTCTGGCCGACTTGCATATGCGCGCGCGAGAGAGAGAGGCACTTTTTTATTTAATTTTTCGCACTTTTTTTTAAAATTGTTTCTTGCTTTCTTTCTTAAAACGGGACATTTAGGTGTCCCGAAGCTGCGCTTGGGCACAACAAGATAGGCTACCTAGAACCGGGACGTATGGTCACATTAAGCATGAACTGTAAGTAGGACACGCGAGAATGCCAAAACAAATGTGTTTTAGGTTAACCTAAAGTTTATGGTACCCAGCCCTTTCCACTTTGACTCGCCAATTCCTTACTGAAAAGCGGAAGACAAGCTGATTGGCGACGTCAGAACATTTGTTTTGGTTGCGCAGGAATGTTCCAATTCGTGTCTGGTTCGTGCAGGAATCGTTATATTTTTGTTTCGCACTTCAGGGCTTCGATTTTATTGGTCAGGTAAGTGCTATTTACTAGTTCATTGGTCGATTTCTTCGAATTTGAATCAAACTTTGTTTGGAATTCTACGTTTTGAATTTTAACAGTTTTGATAGTGGATTTGTTTCGACTGACGTTTTTGGAAAATATGGCTTCAAATTCTTCTTCGCAGTGCAATTCTTGTCGAATACGAAATGTTATTTATGGATTTCTCGTTTTTGAAATTTTAAAGAAACGTAGATTCTAAAAATTCAATGAAAAAGCGAAGCTACTAGTTTCCCGCTTTGCTGAAAGCGAAGCCGCTGATGGTTTTTTTAGGTTTAAAAAAAATGCCCGGAACCTACTTGAGATGCCGCAGACATTGCGTGCGAAATTTCTCCTTTTTAGATGCCACAGGTATCGCGTGCGAGAGAGACGAATAAAAAGCTCACTGCGCAACCAAACTTTGGTTCTAACATATGGCCATCCTATGTAGGGAGGAACGGCTGGGTATCATAAACTTTAGGTTTACCATGTTTTATTTTCATGAAAAATATATCCCCTGGTTTACAACCGGGACATGTATTTCTCATGCGTTATGATCGTTGGGTCATATATGCCCCAGTAGTCTTCACTGAGTAATTTTTTAAAGAAAAAAATTAAAGTTTTGTAATTTCGATCAAGAGATCAATCAAAATTTTATTGAAATTGCAAGATATTTTCCGAAAACAAGGCATACACAGTCGTTACCTATCAAACAAGCTGATGCAACACTGTGAAATAAACCGCAATGCAGCAACCTACCGTAGTGGCATCATGTTCTATAAATGAAAACTCCTTTTCAAAACTGGGCAGGACCGCTGCAAAACACTTCCACTGGCCCAAGGGGCATTTCTATCCCAAAAGTATTTTCTAAAGTTCTTTCGGGGCGAATGTGTCCCGTTAGTCGCGAAAGGGTCCGTTACGTATTGCGCGGGATTTCTTTATTTGAGCAGTAGAGACAGTAAAAAGCATCACGGGTTTTGTCTCATTATTTTATTTATATCCTCACTACGGGAAACAACACAGTTGACATATACAAAAGACAAAATTGATGATGCTATTTGCAATGGAAGAAGCATATTCCATTTAACATCCTCGGTTAACTGTCACATTTGCTAAGCAAAAATAAGATCATTTCAACCCTCCAGGTCGGCAAATTGACCTCTCTCTTGGCGGTAACACGTCAGACATCCCTACGACCTTTCTCGTCTGAGATTCAACTCCTTCTCCCCTAAATATGGCGTCCACCTATTCTTCGTCTCTGGAAAGCGAGAATTGTCATTCCATCAACGGAGGAACCGGGCTGCCAAAAATGGCGCGCCTTACAGGGTAAATAATCATTACAGAATATGGCAAAAGACAGTTAGGAAAGATGTGGTTAATTCCCATCAGTAATATTTGCGATTTAGACTTGACGTCACAGACAGAACTTACAAGGATAGATTTCATTATGAGCCTTAATATGCATGTCGTATAGTGTGCTGAATCGTAAAACTAAAGTTCGACGAAGTTAATAAATCTCTAATTAATGCGTAAATTTGTATGCACGTTCCTATTCCTTTAAAAAAAATTTAAATGCAGTTATTTGCATATAAGTTATCGTAGCTATAATCAAAAATATTTTTTAAAATCCTGCTTAAATCAAAGAATATGCAATATAGTAAAGTAAGGGCCATCATTACCCAGATAGTACGCACACTTGCAGCAAGTGTGATTTTTCTTGATATTAGCTTGTCATGACAAACTTGATGCAGCAACTTTGAAGCAAACTTCCTGCAAAGTAACAAAGCATAATCGACCAACCCAGTTACAAAACAAGTTTGCTGTGAAGTTGTCATGACAAACTTCACACCACAATTGCAAAACAAGTTTGCTGCAAAGTTGATACATCACACTTACACACCACGACATGAATACAGTTGTATATATCTGGTTTTGATTTTTGTTTCTGTTGTAAAAAACATCCGATTTTTAAGAGCATCTCCTAGACCATCCTTCCTTTTTATTAAGTCTATAAATCAATGATAATTTGTAAAACTGAACTAGGTCTATAAAAAAAATTTGAAAAATTCTCCATCTTTTCACTAAATATAGAACTCGCACTTTAGAAAAAACATGTCACCTTTTTCTTAATGTTGAAATTTTAACGTTTATAAACAAAATTAAACCTAAAAAACAGTCAGTGTTTCTTGAAAAATAATAACTTACATTTTGTCCCATTTTAAAAGTAATTACTTTCGCACCCTAATTTCATAATTTATTCTACTAGAAAAGCGTAGTTATTAGCGAAAATCGCTCTCTGTTTGACTTTAAATCATATTCTCAACTCAAAATTTAAAAAATCAATGAAATCAAGAAAACAGATTAAAATAAAACGTGTAGATGAACGCTCTATTAGCGCAATCCCTCTTCTCCTCTCAGAGTCCAGCTGGCTGAGTGACTAAGGCGACTGGCTATGGTGTCGGGGGTTCGAATCCGAGGTTTGTCTGAGTACTCTGTTTTTGCTGTAGTTTGCAATGAGTTTGACGCAACAAATTTGTGACAAGTTAGACGTGTGGTGACTAACTCGTTTGCGTTAACTTGTTTCAAGCTTGCACTCTTGCCGTGTCAAACTTGCTGCAAGCTTGCAGATTTGCAGAGCAAGAACGCTGCAAACTAAAATTACTACCTGGGTAAAAAGATTTTATTTTAATTTTAAGAAGTCGTAAAAATCGTTTTCTTCTGATAAGTATCAGACCACGAAAAACATCAAAATTACGAAATCAAAAAAAACAGTTGGGAAGGGCTATTTTAGATAATTTTATTAATATTCACCTAGACACCACAAGTTTTATGTAGTAAGCTTATTAAGAAATATACTAGGAAATCTAAAGGAGAAAATTCCTGACATTTTTTATTTATATTCCTACAATAACATTCAACTCAGCTTATTTCAGCAAGCGAGGAAGATTCGCTTCTAAATGAAACATACGCTTTCTGTCCAGGCGATTTCCTCCTTTTGGGGTGTAGCTCCTCCTCAGTGTTGATGTAAGTCAACAAATATGCTAAGGGTGGGGTGTGTGTTTGGTTTTCTCTTAGGATAAAATGCATTTGAAGCTGTGACAGCCGATAATTTATGACGATGTTATACAAAAGCTTTATATTTTAGTTATTAAAAAGCTATGTATACCGAATGTCTTCGCTCTGCTTTCTAATCAAATTACAATAGGAAATTGAAATTTTACATTGTTCACACTGAGGAGATTTTATGTTGATTCTTGAGTGCCTGAGCAATGCGAGCTGTGAATGTTGTTGTAAAAAACTATTGTTTTCAGCGTCGTCATCAGAGGGCATTCAATGTGCAATTTTATATTGTTTCGATTTCAAACGTTGGGTTTTCGTGAAATTCATTTATTGATTTTTATTTCTCGTGTGCATTTTTTTCTTCAAACCCTGATGTGTTTTTTAGGTTATTGTGTTTGTGTATATTTAACTTTTTAATCCGTATTTTTATGAAATGGTTTTTACTTTCTCGTATATGAAGTATACAACGAGAAAGTATTGTAATCGCCAAAAAATTTGAACTCGAGATTTTGACGAATCTCCCCGTTTTAGACCTCCCTGAGTCCTAAAAAAACAATTTTGGAATTATGTCTGTCTGTCTGTGATGTGAACACGATAACTCCAAAACTATTAGATCTACGAGGATGAAATTTGGTGCGTGATCTTTACACATAATTTGTAGCTTTCTATCAAATTTTGGACAAACTCCGTCTACGGGAAGTCTGTCTGTCTGTCCGCGTTCATGTGAACTCTGTTACTCAAAAACTTAAATAGCTAGATGGATAAAATATGGTACACAGTTTTTCATCAGAAATGTAGGTCTGTATAAAATTTAGGGTCAAAGAGTTGACAGTCTGTCGGTCTATATAATTGCATACTTTTGAACGCCATAACTTCTTATCAAAATTACTTATATAAATGAAATTTCGTATGTAGTCTAAAACCCCCAATTGTAGATTTGTCTCTAAATTTCGTTTAAATCGGTTTTAAAAAAAGGCGTTGAAATTGCATATTTGTTTTTTTCCTCATTCTACGACGCAAAAAAAAGGCTCGATCGCTGGAGCGAATGTTTTCCCCATGGTTTCCCTTAGGGAATTCCCGGCGTTTTCCACACCCTAGGGAATACCGCACGTTTTCCGGCGCGTGGTGTATTTTTTTCCCCTACCCGTGTTATTCGTATGCGAGAAAGTTTTGTGGAGGCCACTCCCGCTGGATTGATTTAATGTTTTAATTTTTTAAATTGTGTTTTTATGATATTAATGTGACGGTATGCGACTTTTAGAACCCTAGTGTGTCTTTTAATGCTTTTGTGATTGCGTGTTTTCGTTTTAAATCATTTATGTGTTTGCAAAATTGTTATGGTTTTGTGTTTGAACTTTTATATTCTTTGTGACTTGTGTTCTTTGAGTGTTTATTGTTTATTGCACTCTGTAAGGAGTTATCTCTATAGTGTGATTTTCTTTAAATAAATAAATTCAGTCAGCTATTCGATATTTCCTAGATTTATGAATTTTATTCAAAAGACAGCATAAGAAGTGCAAGAACAGTTTTGCTACTGAAGTTGATTTCCCTGCTTAAAAATTGTCTTGCCACTTTCACTTGAATGGAAAAAAAGATTTTACCTCAACCGAAATATTCTTATTTATTATTATACAAAAATTAAACATCTTTACTAGAGATATTACGATGAGTAAGGTACATATAATGCATAAACTGTGTGCTTGTGTGCATATTTTTTACCTTTTACTTATTCAAATTCTCAGTTTTCAATTTCGAACAGCTAAATTTTGTATGCTGTTGTCTAAAAGATTTCGTATGCACATTTCTTAAAGTTTTTTTTTTCTCTCAGAATTCAATTTCCTTCTTTCTAAGTAAAATATAGTATCTCTTCTCTATACAAATCCAGAAATTTCTTTTGTCTGTTTCAAACTTTTTAAAACTTTTTCACTAAAGTATTTTTTCTCCCCTTCACTCACTTTTTCACTATCCCTCATAAGAATTTTAAAATTATTCATAGGCCATAAATGTATTTTTACTATAAAGGAAACTTCAAGATAATTTTTCACAAACAAACATATTAATTGACCGAGCGGAGCAAAGACCTGTTCTAACTGACCTGTTCGGCATTTTGTCTGTAAATTTGTTTGTTACGCTGTCACGACCAAGGATGTTGTTTGATTTTCTTCGAATTCGTCATGAATGTTCCTTGAAGCCATTAAAAATAACATATGTGTAAGGACTTTTATTTTCTGATTCCGTTTCAAGATGGTGGTCGTTTAAATTCTTACAATGTTTGGTGAGTCATTGGCTAGTTTGGCACAATTAAAACATTTAAGTCATTTTGATCATGGCAAAACTGAAAAATACTAATTTCATTGTGAATACTGATAAAAGCAGAAACTTGAGTAAATAATTCGCATTCGAAAAAAATGGCTGACTTCTTTTTTGCAAGCTATGTCTACTGTTTACAGAACTACTTGTCGTATCGTTATGAAAATAAAAGAAATAATCGCACAAAAAAATTCACACTCATTGTTTTAAGCAGTGATTAAGATTGATGCATTTTTGCTTCCTTAATGTTCCATTCGTGCAATAAGAGACAGGTAGAGTTTAATTACATTCAGCTTCTCAAGATCATCAACATGATTTGATTCATCTGCTCCTTGAGAGTAGATAGTGTTTCCTGTTGAATAGAGTTAATCGCTTGTTCCGATATGAGAATGGACAATGTTGTAAATCATGATCTAAATTTTCTAGGAAGTTCTTGAAATGCTATCGAAAAACAAGTTAATGTAGTGTTCCAACATTATACCCTATATTTTCAATTTCTATCTGTCACGTTTTTAGTAATTAATGCACATGTTGATCACATGAATCATGTGATAGACAACCAGGGATAAATTAGACTTTGTTTAATTTGTTCAATGTCATAAACATTCTTTGGGTAAATTGAAAATTTTAAAGATTCTATACTGACATTTCTATGAGTAAAATGACATTTTTCTTTACTTGCTGGCTCTCTATTCGTTAATTATATTAAATAGTAAGTCATATTGTTCTAATACAAAGCAGGATATACATTATGTGAAATACAACAAGTTGACTTAGTTTAGTTTTTACAACACATCATAACTCAGAAACGAAATGCAATATTTATAATTTTTTTCCTCTTTCGATTTTCGCTTTAAATATGTCTCTACTTATTGTGCATGAATTTCATACATGTGTTGGCTTCTACTTATTTAAACATGAAAGAAGCAACATGAACTTGTTTGACGTATCAAATAATAAACTATAAATACTCCATTTAATTCAATTTATTTATTTATTTTCTAGAAGAATCTATTTGCAACGGAAAAATCAACAAAATTCTAAAAACTACATTTTTCTACTGTTGCCACAAAAAATATAATGTGATGAACAAAATTAAATATGATAAAAAATAAATGCTTTAAATAAAAAGAAAACGATATTTACAATCAAATATTAAATGCTGCGTGAGCTATAATTCAGCCACTACACATGTATTTTAAAATTTCAACCTCCAGTGTAAATGAGTTAAGAAAGATTTTAAATATACTACCTTCAGAAAATATTTTATTAGATGCATTTATGCGAATAATTTCTTCAGAGTTTCACAATTTTTGGGGCATATTCGAGTACATTTTTGAAAGGCACTGGAAGAGCAGAAATGCTAAAATATAAAACCTGAACAAAAATTCGGAACAGCTTTGATATACGCCATCACTGGCGATATTTCGTTATTTCGGCGAGTTTTTTGTTGCGTAAACAAAAATGGCGTCGGTTGTGTTGCCTAAACAAACATGGCGTCTGTTTTGTTGAACATTTTAGTGTTCTCCTGCGTACGCGTTCCGGGCAAATTTTTCTAACTTAGAAAAACATCAGCGGCTTCGCTTTCAGCAAAGCGGGAACCTCGTAGCTTCGTTTTTTTATTGAATGTTAGGAATATAGTTTTTTTTTAATTCACAAAAAAGAGAATTTCCGTACCTTAAACTTAACTTAACCAGAAAGTCGCCGAAATAACGAAATATCGCCAGTGATGCCGTGTATCAAAGCTGTACCAAAAATTAGAGTAAATTTCGGTCTTCGAAATGAATTTGATTATGACAAATTATGTGTCAAGTTGACATACCAAATTTCATCCCCGTAGCTCTAATAGTTTTCGAGTTATCGTGTTCACAGACAGACAGACACACACACACATACACAGACAGACAGACATAATTCCAAATTTGTGCTTTTCGGACTCAGGGAGGTCTAAAACGTGGAGATTCGTCAAAATCTCGAGTTCGAATTTTTTGACCATTACAATATTTTCTCTTTGTATACTTCGTATACGAGAAAGTCAAAAAGGCAATAATGTCCAGGAAATCGTTGTTGAAGTCGGAAGTTGTTAATTTTTTAATTTCGTCGCCTACCAGCTTAACTTCCTGGAACCTACTTTAGATGTCTACAAATAATTTGCCCCCCCCCTTTTATAACTCTCAGTCGCCACTACTGCTGATGCATGCGTGATGATCTTATTACAAGGATGATTGGTGCAGTTTTCACTGGGAAAGGGAAATTCCTGTTACGAAAATAACTTTACGTTTTTTAGACTTGAATCTTCGAATAACTGTACTGAATTGCATAAAGGTTAGAAATATGGTAAATAATCATTAAAGCTTAAAAGATATAAATTTGCAGAAAAAACCCTCATCATTTAGCTTCTCTTAGATTAGGTTAGATTAACGTCCCGTTTCGAAGCAACACGAAGGCTATTTAGGGACGGACCTCGTAATTTTGAATCGCGGTCAGATGACGAGGACGACACCTGAGCTGGCACACCCTCTCCAAACTTCCGCGCCACACCAACAGGAGGACGTTTGACCACTACGTATGATTTAGCGTGCGGCAGGCCCCATACACGGCGGATCTTCAGTGGAATCGGGTTTCGAACCTGCGACCCCCCGGTCCCGAGGTCGCGGTCGAGACGCCCTGCTCGGCCACAGCGGCCTAGCTTCTCTTAAGAAAACTTCGCTGCAATGGTGATATATTTCTGAATCGTAATGGTATTCAACGGGAATTCTTATATAAGTTGTCCTGTATATCTGGCTTCAAAATTATGAAAGAAAAATTATACTATGTTTTGCACATATGCAGTTAAAAATTATTTACTACAAATATTCATATTTCCGCGAATATTCAAAGTATTTACTTTTAATTTTAATATAATGCGCTGCAAATACATTTTAACATATTTAACGTTTGATATAATTTGGTTGAAAACGGTAAATGTTATAAGCAAAAAACACGCGGGAAAATTGGGGGGGATTTCTTAAAAAGACATTTATATCTCCCCGAATATGCATGCTATTTTTACGAAAATTCATATAAGTATTGCGCTCTGCAATCAAAACCATTGTTGAAAGTTGCAAATCGTTATCATATTTCTGTGATACGGGGTGAGCCCAAACGCTTTTCATTCTTGTTATTATCTGGTTTGTGCCTTAAATGTGACAGAATCTTCCCTGTAAAACGTGAGTTTCTACAATTGTAAGTCTCAAGATTTTCCACAACTGATTGTGAACCACTGTACCCGTATTAAATCCAAATATTGTGTATTTTACGAATTGTGCTTAACTTTCGGGTGCGAGTGTATTTGACAGTGTTAACGGTGAAATGAAGGTCCTTGAATAATTGGCTAGCAAAGAATTAGAGAAAATGTTCCTTCAAGCACTGCTAAGGAATATTTCAGACGAGTGATATTTCTACCTATAATAGATAATTTTGTTTCCGAATTCGAGTTAGGTTTAACTCATAATTTTGTAGAATTTTCACTCTGAATAGCATCGAAGAATGTAATCTCCAACGACAATGATATTATTCATCCAGCTTTAAAGTAGAACATTTTTTTTAAAGTTCGGAGTTTCAATTAAAATCAGATTTCAAAACATGGCGATCAAAATGGGAAAGTGTGGTCAGGAAATCAAAAACAACTGCTGAAACTCTCAAAGAGTGTGATAGGTCGTTCTTTCCGACTGTGGTAATTCTTCAAATATTTGGGACGATTTCTGTGATGACAATCACAGGAGGGAGAAGTTCTTTTACAATAAAACGCCTCAAGATTTCTCTGCGCAGCTGAATGGGACAGGCAAAGCTCAGTGGGCTATCCCTTGTTAACATTCATAATGATAGAAAAGTAAATTTTGAAGATGTAATTGACATATTTTGTCAGGAAAAATCAAGGAGATTGGTCGCGAATAATTCGCAGTCTTGTGAAGAGGACGAAGCTTTTTGAGAGAAAAAAAATTGTTGGCCGCGACGAATTCGCAGTCTTGTGGAAAGAATGAAACTTTTTGAGCAAAAAATGAATAAATAAATAAAATAAAATTAGTTGACTGTATAGAATTTTTTAAAATTAAAAAATACGAAAAATAATTTTGCCAAAGTATCCTTCATGGATTCCTAGATACACCTTCGTATATATTTAAAAATTAAATTAATTAAAAGTTAATAAAATTTAGTGAATTTAATTTTACTTAGTTAATAAAATTTAATTAATTTGAAATTGATAATTAAATCAATTAATTAATTTTTATGAGTTAAAAACACGTAAACATTTCTTCCACAGTAGCCCCCCCCTTAACGAATTCCTAGATCCGCCCTCTTCTGTTATTCCGTTTCATAAAAGAACAGGTCATAAACGCACCAAATCTTGATGGCACTCATAACAGAACATAACGAAACGATTCACTCAAAAAAAATCTCGTGAAAAAGATCACCTTTCTTTTACCTTAGAACTAGCTACCTTACTTCAACTAATATGCATTAATCCCTCGTATGTATCCCTCACTAGATGGAGATAGGTGCGCACACCTATAAACAAAGTTCACTTTTGAGCGTCGTTTTCTCCTATTGCACAACAAGAGAGGTAAGATATTTTAACTCCTTTTTTCTCAGACTATGTTTTAAAGACTGTTTTGAATTCCTTCTTTGTGGATAAATGCTTTTCTTTCAAATGTGTTCCGGAATAGTTTCAGGTCTTAGAGGAAAATTCAAATTTAGACCTTAAAGTCGTTTTTTTCTCGACATAAAACCTGTTCTTAATAATTTTGAATCTGCATGGATGAAGGCCCCTGATGACATCATCCACCAGATTCTTCTTCCTCCTCGTTCTTTTTCATTCGTTTTTTGTTATTATTATTGTATTTTTACCTCTATCACAATTAAAACTTCCCTTAATTTGTATTTATATCTATGCATTAATTAAATTGGCATTTGGATACGCATAGTATTTGATAACTGAATGTTATTTTAAAATTCGTAACTAAGGTGCGTGATGAATATTATTTAATTATATTATGACGCCAACTGAATTATGTTCATTCTAGGAACTCTTACCCTACCTTCTCCTATCGTTTAATTTCTGGAATTTTTTTCTAGAGTTTTCGTTTTTTCTGTTTTGAAAGGCATTTTTATGAAGCATGGTGTTTTTCATCTACAGTTTCTCTTAATAGGGAGTCTTTAATTATAAACATCTAATATATATAAAAAAAGAGATATCTGGTTAACGAAACAGTATGATGACACCATTAAATGGGAAGAATGTAGAGATGGAAAAGGACACAGTTTTAAGAAGCTGAGTATACTTATCTGTAAACTATTAATGCGGGTGGGTAGTGGAAAAGTATTTTTTCCGATTTTCATCAGAGCTTTCTGTTTAAAGATTTTAGGAAAATGCAGATTCAAAAATATTTTTGAAGCAAATCTTTGTTAAAACTTGTTTTATCGAAACGGATAAAATTAGTGGAAAAAGGAATGAAATGAGATTATTGTATTTATTTCAAAAATCCGTTCTCACCTCTAAATCAATAAGAATCGAAAAATAACAAGGCAAATTTGAGTTTATACTTCCTTTTTTTATTTTCTCGCATACGAAGTATACAAAGAGAAAGTATTGCAATCGTCAAAAAATTCGAACTCGAGATTTTGACGAATCTCCACGTTTTAGACCTTCCTGAGTCCGAAAAACACAATTTTGGAATTATGTCTGGCTGTGAACACCATAACTCGAAAACTATTAGAGCTACGGGTATGAAATTTGGTATGTGGCCTTTAAACATAATTTGTAGGTTTCTGTCAAATTTTGGACAAAATCCGTCAACGGGAAGTCTGTCTGTATGTATGTCCGAAGTCATGCGAACACTATAACTCAAAAACTTGAATAGCAAGATGGATAAAATTTGGTACACAGTTTTATCGTCATGAATGTAGGTCCGTATAAAATTTTGGGCCAAATCCGTCGACTGGTTGACTGTCTGTCGGTCTGTATAATAGCATACTTGTTCGACTCCATGCGCATGCGTAAATGCCTGTGCAAAGAAGGGATACTCCGAAAACTTGGAAGTTTGCCAAAAACCAATTCTGGCGGCGAGATTTTGTAAGGTAGTAAACATTTAGGGCGTCTCGTTTTACTTGCGTATTGGAAGCAATCTCTGCGCATGCGCAAGCTATTCAGCGAGCAAGCAATCCTCCTGTTTTCTTCTCCGCACGCGGAACTTGCATTGCTAGAGTTTGATAAAAAAAAATAAATATTGCGAAGTTTTAATACATGCGTATCTTTTTGAATATGATTCTTCACCTCAATATTTTACTACAACTATAATCAACAATGAAAAACCTTCTGATAGTCATTGCATTCTGGTTTACAGTTGGTTCGAACTTTTTATCAACGCAGGGGGAAGAGAAATGACAAATGTTTGAAAAGTATACGAGAAAGTTTAGGGGAGGCCACTCCCGCTGGTTATATATATAATTTCAAATATTAGGCAGCTAAAATGAAATAAAAATTTGATTTTTCTCGCAAAGAATGTGAGGCAACCGTCCTTCTTCGGCCGCCGACTCGCCTTCACTGTGTATGAGTGCTGTATCAGTTTGCATTATTTGCATATTGGGGTAATTAGTGAGTGCCCCCGAAAGCCCTGGAGGGCCATACCGAGGGGTTGGCGAGATTGCCTCTCGCCGAGAGCGCAGGCATAGGAGGAGGAGCGAAAATAACCGTTAAAAAAAACAAAATTTAAGAGTTAGGTTGGTACGATTTGGTGTGCAAATAAAAAAAGAATTCAAGAATAAACCTTCTGTGATTGATTTCAAAAAATAAGTATAAATTAAAAATCTTGGAAAAAGAGTATGAATTGTAATTTATTTATTGCAATGACACAATTAATTTGTTGTGTACAGTGTTTTAAATCAATATGAAAAGTATCATTTTTCAAGAATACATCATTTCTATTAAACCTGCTTACAAAATTACAAAATTTTGCAAATCTGTGTAGGAAAAAGATAGAGAAAGTTAGATTTTTTACGTGAGTGGGAGGGGGGATCATAGAGTGGATGAAAAATTTTTAAAAAAATGCTATACAAGAGGGGGCGCAGCTTCGGCAGTTCTGCCAGTGGCATAAGGTCCACCTCAGTACGCTTTTGAAGCCGTGCAACAAGCCTTCTTGTTCCTTGAATTATTGTTAGTCACCCAGCTGAAAGAACAACGGGGAAAAAACAAAACTTCAATTTGTCCGCCATTCTGGGAGGGAAGGGGTTTCCCCCTCCCCCTTCCGTCCCCGTAAATACGCACTTGTGTCTGACCTGTTACTATATTACCATTACTTTTCTTGAAAGCCTAAATAAAGTTAAAAAATTCAATACATAATATTCTAGACAGCCTATGATTTAAGTCCTGAAGAAACCTCCCCGGATCCGCCCCTAATAATAGGGATAATTCAACTATAATTACCTTGTAGAATTCTCTTTCAAATTACTTTCATAAAATTTTAATTCAAAATTTGGGCAGTTTTAATCCAGGTTGCAAAGAAATATAGCCATTTTTTATAAAATATTTACTCTTTGAACTTACAACACAACTGCGAATTTATTTTATTTACCAAACGATTCTTCCTAGCAACCAAAAGAACGATAACAGAACGAGCAGACAGATTGAAAAGATCTCCAAAAATATTTCCCCTCTGGAAAAAAAGGTCCGGAATATGGTTTGTCGATATCGGACTAATATTAGAATTTTCCGGTCAAATGGCGCTCGTTGTGGTGCAGCCTTCGCAAACAATTCAGGAAACTACTCAGGTGTGATCACGGTCACATTCGTTCCATGACCATGATTCTGCAGGATGTGGATCTTCTGCGCACCAGTAAGTTTTCTTTTGGCCAGAACGGTTTCTTGATTCGTTTTGAAATTCCAGATGCATTGTCAGTAGTTCAGTAATTCTTCGAATATTTTGCTGAAAGTATAAAATTTCCAATTTGAAACAGCTTCATAGGCATGAGCTTGGATGGGCCTTAAAAATAATTTTTTAAAATCATTTCTCATTTTTCAGGTATTTTTTTTATGTCAAGAATGGTTCGTTATTCATTTTGAGTTCGAAGCAACTCAATAATTTTAAGAACATAGCTCAAATTATAAATTGTTGAGT
>BGPR01000632.1:225898-250354 GCA_013235015.1 Araneus ventricosus
AGAAAGATATTGAATATTGTACTTTCCTTTTTATGAACAAAAAGTATTACAAATGTAAATTTTCTGCTTTATTAGATAAACATATTAATTGTTTCCCTATAAAAAATATTAAAATTAAATGTGCATTTAAATATAACACACAATTAGGCAGAATGATTTTTAACTATAATAATATAAAAGAAAGTAATACGAGTGATGATTGCAAGTGTTTCAATTATAATGATTTCCTGAATAAAGATCATGGACATGTAATTACTGGAGATTTGAATATTGTTGGAAATGAAAAACTTAGAGAATTAATCAGTAAAGGTACAAAGCATCGAATGGCTATAGCTAATAGTAATGAAATTAGACATTTAATGAATATAGACATAAAACATTATTAGATCTTTTTAACTATAATTTTAAATCTAATGATTTTATTAGATATCCTGATATTAAAAAACATATTAAAGAATTGCAAACAGATTTTGTAATAGTCTATATAGACAAAGTGCCCAGTAATTTTGCTATAATTTGTAAATTTTTTTACAAAAAAATACTTAATGATCATATTATTAATAGTAATAATTATAAAGAGACAAAATTAGGTGAAAGAAAAATTTCTAATAGAATTCAAGCCTTCCATAAAAAAATTGGGAATTAATTATATTAAAAAAGTTTATCCTCACATCTTTCTTACACCAAAATTTCACAAGAGTCCTCTTAAATTTAGAAGTGTTACTAATGGCTGCAATACTTATATTACGAAATCAGGCAAACTCTTGCAACAATACATACAGACAGTGATAGAGAATTTAAATAAGCAAAAAGATACAATTATAGTAAATAATAGTGTGAAGATATTAAATAAATATATATATTACTTGTTATATATGATCATACAGAAACAAAGTAAACAAGACATACCAAGAAGCAAATCCTATACTAAAAAGTCATTATTTGAGCAATACAACCAAATTTAAAACAAAATCTAAAGAATTAAAAATACTATAGATACCATGAACAAAAAATCAAGTTTAAACATTTATATTTCAACATGTAAAAAACTATGTTGTTATTAAAAGTATTGAAAAAGGCAATCCAAGTATATGGAGTTTTCAACAATTAATATAGCAGCTTAGCTGTGGACAAGCTTTAGCCAGGTTAAATTAATTTTTTGTAGATGATTATATATATATATATATATATATATATATATATATATATACAGACTCTAACAGAAATTTGGTTTGTTCAGCATTCTATAACTAATTTCTTGAAAATATATATTTTTTCATAGTTATCTGTTGCAGAACAATTGATTATAAAGAGTAACAACCCAAGTTGACAGTTGGGGAGAAACAGAGACATGCGTTGTTTCATTTCATCCAATTTGAATAATCCTAGATATGATTTGAAATTAAACAGAAATTAGTTTTAAATACTATAATCTATGTAGTGAAATTCCGTTTTTTAAAACGAAATATATTTCATTTCGTGGAGGTCTTCCTGTATATCTAAAATTTACAGTAACACGCATTACGCCATAAGTTATCGTTGACATCAGACGATGCGTAGTGTTTTATGCACAGCTACATTAAAGTTAAAAGTAAATTCGTCAAAAGTAATAAATCAATAAAATTTATTTGATAAAAAAATGCTTTGAATGAAATCAAAAGCATATTTGTTCACTTAAACACAAAAAAATAATTCAAAGAACATTAATAATTAATAAAGTTAAAAGTAAGAAATAGCAGCGTTCTTGCTGTATTTTTCCTACAATTTGTTTTTTCTAAAGAAACGAAGCGAACAACAGAAAAGTAAATCGATTCCTTTTAGTAAGAATTCCAAAGGGAAAAAAAACTTCATTGAAATCCCTTACGTCTTTAAGGGAAACCATTAGCTTTTCAATTTTGAAATCAGAATTCTATAACGAGTAGAGGATAATTCCAATATCGAACGAAAATTCCTTAGAATTTCTTTTACATTTCGAGTCAAATCTCGTCTATTCAGATTTAATGGGAAAGTAACGCTTTGTGAAACCTTTTCGAAATACTTTTCTTTTTCTCCCCATACCTGAAAAAGGTTTTCGCATTATTCGTTTCTGTTGTAATAGTTCTTTAATCTACGTAACAACTTTTAGCAACTCAAGCTTCTGTCAATATCGAGATATATAAAGCAGAATTCGATTCCGTTAAAATTAAATAGAATTATTTTGGTAGTTTTTATACTGCCAGTTGTGACTTTTGTTTTCGGCAAAAAATAGAAGAAATATGTAAATAAAAATTATGATACCAAGATATTACAAAAAGAAGGAAAACATATTTTAACAAATAGATACTTAATCCTCCTTTTACGTGGCATTCGAACTGCGGGATTTAGGCATAACACTCTTTAAAAAATGAGAAAGGGCTTTCGTTTATGGGGTACTTGGATTTCAATGTAACACTATCAGATAAATGCAAAGCAAAGATATGAAAAAAAATTATAATTTTGTAGAATTATAAATTTGTCATTGTTTCCGTTATATTCAGTTTCAAAATATTTTAAGTTTTCATAGCTTCTTTATGTGAACTCCCATTTAAGTTATTTTTATAAAAGCTAAGATATAAAGAAAACGATAAACAGGTATGGGACCGAAAAAATATATTTTAACTAATCTATTAAAACAAACTGTTGAACAAAGTTTATTTCACTAATATTTGTTTAGTTTGGTTTCTTATTTAAAAAATACATAATGCAGCTTCTTACGAATTTTACTTTACGAAGTAGATACTATTATATATGTATATTTAACTCTCGAAATTATATATAATTAAATTTCCTCTATTTATAACTTCCTGAAGCTGAAACCGATCAGAATATTGATGCGAAAATTGGTATATGGTCTATGCACCAGATGCGCTAAAGGAATTCCAAAAAAAGTTTCAAAAATGTTCGCTTGTGGGGGGGGGGGGCTGTGTCGTGGCCCACTGGAATGGGAAGGCCTGCGTGCTTAACCGTTATTCACTGGATGAGTCATGCCCAGTAGTCAACTGCAACAAACAGAGAGCTGGTTACTCAGTCTGCATGTTAACTCGGTGATCGAACGATCGTGCCAACCCTGAAGTTAGTATATATTTTATGCTGTGTTAATACATTCACCCAGCATCGTTCTTCTAATCCAGATGCAGAATCAAAAGGAGGAAATAGTTTGACCCATTGAAGGTAAGTTTAATTCTTTTATTATCCATAATTCAAACTTAAAGTAGGATTGGATCTCTGTTGATGTTAAGCCTAATCTGTTACTCTTACTATATAGTATAGAAGAAAACAAGCGAGTTTATGCTTAATTGCTTAGTGTACTCTCCAATTTCTTAATTTTAAATTCACTTAAATGAAACTATAATCTACTCTTTATTATTTATTTATTTCATTTAATGGTAACAATTATGTTATAAGTTGTGTAAAACGTTGTATGAGTTAAGATTCATTTTTTCATATTCTGTTCAAGCTTTAACTGCAAATTACGATTGTGAATTGAATTTTTAAATATTATTCCAATGATTAAACTGTTGTCTTAATGACTACTGAACTGAACTATATTTTGTTTGAATTGTATATTGCTATTTTAATCTCTGTTTGTTAATCAGAATTCTTACTTATTCAATTATTATTCACTTATTCGTAATTTTCGCATCAAAATCTTTTTAAATATGCAGTAGAAGTCACTTATTGTAGAAGTTACAAAGGAAAAAAATAAAAAGGGGAAGCAAGTGCAAAAAAAAACAATTATATTTTAAATAATTGAAATACATAAACAAGTAATAAATAATTTTTAAATCAATATTGTTATGTGGCTATTCGATATTTCTGAGAAATACTCAACGAAAATTTTCAAGAAAGCGGCATGTTAAACATCGGTAACCCTCCTCCAACTGGGGATGAGTCATTCCTCCAGCCAGCAGGCCTTCTCATTCCCGTAGGCCACGGCTTTGCAGTACGATATGGGAAATTCAACCAAAGAAATGACCAACACGGAATAAAAATAACAATTTTAACATTTATTGGCTCATTATCGATTAAAATGTCATCGAATCATTTCAAATGAAGGTAATTAAAACAATAACATTAGACCAGTGCTGCAAGAAATAAAAAGACAAAACAGCTGAGTTGCACAAGCAGATTATCAAGAAAGGTAACACGTAAAGCAGTTGTTAATCGTAATGAAGAACGATGCGACAAAAGTTGCTCAATGTGGCAATCATCGTGCACCTGAAAAATTTCAAGTCGATGAACAGTGTGTCAAACAGCACATCTCGACTAGTCCTGTGTGATGTTTCGCACATGCAGCGTATCGTACTCCTTAAACCTTTAATTCGTTCTCCTTAGCAACAGCTTCAAGATAAACAGCATTCCTTAAGTAGCCCCATAACCAAAAATCGAATGAAGTTCGGTCTGGCGAACACGGTAGCCATGTATTACTAAATGAGTAACTATTAAGATGCTCAGCCGTGAAATGATGGGGTAAAAGCCCCAGTATGAACCGTGCGAAACGCGGGGGCGCATCATTTTGCATGAAAATGGTCGATGTAAGGCATTGCCTTTGCTGTAGTTGGGACAGCAAACGTCTGCCTCACGTCATAGTACCGCCAAGCTGACACAGAACTTGTCACAAGAACACTCACAGCAATTTCCTGAAAGAAAAATGGTCCAAGGATGAATATCGTCTTGATCTCGAAACCAGACAGACACCTTTGGAGAATACAGGGAAATTTCATGGTCCATCCGCGAATTTTCCATCGTCCAAATGCGACGATTCTGTGTTTCATTGAGATAGAAATGAGTCCCATAGCTCCACAGGATATACCACCGCCATGACAGGTGAACAGCCATTCCATTAAGAAAACTTATTGCGAATGTGAGCCACTGTGGCTTGTCCGTCTGAAGAAGTTGCAGGTTGTGGCGAATTTTTTACGGGAAGAAATACTTCATGTTTCGGAGTACCTTCCTTACAGTGCTATACGACTCGATCGATAGGGCTATACACATCGACGATCTTAAGTAAGATTTAACTGTTTTTAGTTTAGAAAAACTTTTTTATCTGTTGCAACTCTAACTGGAGTTAGACTACAGAAAAGTTGGAAATGATGAAATTAAATTATTTACTTCGATAAATTCTAAATGTTTTAAAGGATCAGTAATATCATCATTACCGATTTTGTTCATCATTAATTCATTGTACAAGTCATCAGCATTCTTAGATACTTAATGAGCATTAAAAACTTGTAAGGAAATATTAAAATCTACACAAGATCTTTTTTAAGTCATCTTCGGATATATTCCTGAATTCATTTAGAAATTTAAATAATCTATTACATTCGTTTAGGAAGTTAAATCTTGCTTGAATGGAATTCAAAGCACTATCCACAATTGTTAAGTAAAATTCAACTTTAAATAATAACTTTGGATCTTCGGTCTGCTCATTCATACTCAAAAGACGAACTTTCTTTCTGTGCCTTTTAAAGGGAAGTTCTAAGATAATATCAAGATTAATCGATAATACTGAGGAAACAATAATATATTTGTCAAATGCTGCATCAGATCTAAATGAATTTAGGAAACTGATAATTTTGTTGAGTACTTGACGGAATCATTAATTGCTGACTTAAGAGATAGCAGAAGTTTGCTAGCGACATTAATATTTGTAAGGATTTATCATCCCATAGCCAAAACTGAAAAAAGATTTTACCTTAGAGCAGAGGTTCCCAATCTGTGGTACGCGTACCCCTAGGGGTACGCGAAGGGCAAGTTGGGGGTACGCGAAATCAAAGTCGGTAATGGCGAAACAAGAAAACATAAGGAATTTAAAAAGTTACAAAATCTTGTTTCCTCAAGTTAATACTTGCTATTTAATAACTATACCACCTTAATAGTTTATTATCACGGAATGTAAGTTTTAGCTATCCTTATAAGTTAATGCGAAATTATTACTATACTGATTTCATTTGTTTTGGCGCTAAACTAATATTATTGTAAGAATGCGATAAAATGTCAAATAAAAAATAAGTCCAACAAATGTTATTAATTCGGGTCATTTGACTCTTAAGCTAACCTCAGGCCTTAACGTTATCGATAAAACTTCTTTGCATAGATGGATGGCTGGTGCATGGGATGGCTGTACAGAGTACGCGAAAATATAAAAATTAATCAAGGGGTACCGAGGGAATATAGGTTGGGAACCCCTGTCTCATAGGTAAACTAGCATTAGTCCAATTTTTCCAATTTTGATGTTTTTATCGCATTTGCAACATCAATACCGCATTTTTGGAAGGGTAACCATAACCATAAACGTTTATACTTCCGGTCTGACCAGGCATGCGGAAAATTTGTTGATCACATAAGCGATTAACTGCTCCTAGGAGGCAAACAGCAGTTGCTAACTATATCATTCCAGCCAAATGCAGCAACACATAAATGAGCTTTGGACCACAGAAGTAAACAGTCAATTGAAGAAAATTAACAAAACACAACTACTATAAGAAATAAAAAGTTAACTTAACGGTTGAAAAGAAAAATAAAGAGAAAAACATAATACATAAAAACATTACAAGAACAGTAGAGAAATAGTAGAAAGTAGAGTTCCAGGCTGAAGAATATAGTAGTTCCAGTAAATCATGTAGTGTGAATTCACTTTTCCAGTAAGTTTTAGACGATAGCTCTAAGTCCAATTTTCGTCTTTGAATGATGAATAATTTCCAGTATGCCAAAAGCATGAAAGTTACCAGGAAAGAATATCTATCTAATATCTTTGTAAATAAGGCAGCCAAAGATGCAATGAGATATGATTCCATCATCGGTACCATAGGAGCATTTTTTTTGTTTCCCCAAGAATCTGTTCTGATAAATTGGAAGAAATCTTCGGACGAGTAAAGTGTCGAAACTGTAAGTCGAAAAAAAAAAACTGCTCTCAAAAAATGAATTACAACAAGCGATGCATTGCACTCTGACTTTCCGGTAAAATGTTAAAATTGTTACTTACGATAGTTTACCTCTGACGTGTCGAAATAAACTTAAAAGTGCACTTTACCCAATAAAGAATTTGCTGCAACTTTAATATTTATATCTCTGGAGTCATCTTCTTTTAGAATATTTCAACTTTCTTTAATTGCAATTTTAGAGGTCTTATTAAGTCTAGTTTTTGGGCTTTTAACAATGAACACTACAAAAAACTTTGATATGCTATGTGCTTAAACTTCACAATTCACTGGTTTTGACTTGCCCGTTTTTCTTTGGAGCAAGATAGCAACATTCGGCTGAGAAAACGAGCCCCGCGCGGAACTTGAGCTTTGTTAAGGGGCGGCCGCCTTCGTGCATGCACGTTTTACAAAATCGGCAGCACCGCGCTATCATGGCCCGGACACTTTTTGCTGACATTGATCCACAGCGAAGTTTCTTTATACGCCGAAACACACGGAAGGTAGCATTTTGGTTGTTTTCTTAAAACAGCTTTACCGTTTTTACAATAACGTGTTGTTACGGAAATCGTCCGGTGGGTGTAAAGGTGAATGTAGTCCAACAAGCTGGATAATGGAAAATGACGCTTTATTCCACGAGTATTCCAGAAAACAGGAAGCACAGGTAACAAAAAACAGCGCTTGTACCAATTAGAAACGCAATCAAACAGCAAATCACTAATAATAACAGAAACAACTCTATCAATAGCGCTTAGCGTCTATCAGTTTACCAGCTCGCACTGCGAACAAAACTCCAAAGAGAGATTAACCCGTTTGAGCACCTCGGATATATATAACGATACCTTATTTTAAATACTTCTACTTTCATCATAATTAACGCACTACAACTTTCTTTGCAAATCACGAGTTCCTCAAGGGGAATTCCCTCTTCTGAGTACTTGAGCATTCATTTCTGCCCTTTTTCACGCCAGCATGTAAGCTTTCAACAACAACGCGCCGCGCGGGCGTAAACTTCTAAATTTTGGTCATGGAGCTGCAAACAAATTAAGTGCTTTACCTATGAAGAATAACGCCTGATGCTTAAATAAAAGAAGATTTAATCAAATATCGTCTCTTCCTTGATGAAAATGGACTGCCTTTCACCTTTTTTAAAAGTCTGATCTTTCATATATATATATATATATAGTTTTCCCACAAGGTGTGACTTTACATGTTCTTCTCTAGAAGAATCTCCATATCTTGGTTCCTGAGAGATATAGGGCCATAATTTTTGGATTTTCTAGGACTTTAATTTTGTCGCAGGGCCATAATTTTTGGATTTTCTAGGACTTTAATTTTGTCGCAGGGCCATAATTTTTGGATTTTCTAGGACTTTAATTTTGTCGCCGACTTTGTTTTGTAAACATTGTTTTGCATCACATTTCCACGTTTTCGCACGTATGCAAGCAAACAATTGATTTTTTATTCCTAAAGCGAGATACGCCATATTTTTTTCTCGGTGTCAATTATTTATGCTTCTGAATCTTGATCTTGAACATTGAAAATTGTTGGTTTTATTACGTGTTGGTCATTTCCTTTGTTGAATCTCCCGTACTGTGCTGCATACCATCTTATAGCGGACTTTTCAGTAGATTCCTTTAGCGCATGCGGCGTATAGTCTATATACCAATTTTGGTGTTAAACGCTGACCGGTCAATTCGATGACTGGTTGAGGATGCTCTATAATGGGAAGCTTAATTATTAGTACTTTGCATATTCACATATACAGGGTGATCATAAATGAATATCCCAACTTTGCAGGGATAGAAAACAACAAAACAAAAGAAAACAAAACAACAAAAGAAAACAAAACAGAGTACAATCTTGTTGTTGATCGGAAATCAAAAATAACAGCTGAAACAGTTTTGATTTCCGATTAACAACAAGGTTGTACTTTGTTTTGTTTTCTTTTAATATCCCTGCAAAGTTGGGATTTTCATTTATGCACATTCAGTACAGTGAAAATGACTAGCTTGTATGTTATAGAAATCCAACTACTGAATAGATATTCTTCAAATTTTCCTCTCAAATGCTAAAAAGTATAGGAAAGGTTTTAGAGAGGGATTCGTCACAATTAATCAAATAGTTAATTTCAGATTGTATGGCTTGAACGATTCCTTCTGTATTTAATTTTTATGTGCAGACTTTAATTAAAAGGTTTAAAATTTAATTACGCGTTGTTTCAGCCAAAGTTTTTAGCAAAGGCAATTTGCATAATGGATGAAAAAAGTGTGCATTGCGTGTGTGTTGTTTTTATTCCTTGAAAAATCTTGTATTTTAAATATTACAGCAAGTTCATAAGTTTTATATCGGAAAAGAACAATTTTTTATTCAAATGAACTGAAATTGAGTACTAATTAATCTTTTACTAAAAGTCAACTCGTATTAAAATAATGAGGTTCATTTTTAGAAGTTTTATTATTTATTAATAATTTCAAGCTGTGTCACTAATTAAGATCAGTTTGTCTTAAAATATTTTTCGGAGGTTATTTTTGATGCCCATTTAGTTTATATCTTGAAATTGCTTGAGATTCCACATTTTATATTTAGCAAACTTTCTATAAATTTTCAGTTATTAAAATGTTGATCAGTTATTAAAAAATTAGGCAATTGTTTTATCACTTAATATAAATAAGTGTTATTGTTTTATAATTGTTTCGCGTCTGTTAATAAGCCATTTCAACGTAATCAATTCCAGTTGATTTTAATTCCAACTGAATTAGTATTTGAAAAGATAAAATGAAAACATACTTATGATTTTGGTGAAATTTTACTATATTTTCATTGAAAAATATATCGATATATCCATTACTTACAAAAATTTGTCAATAATCACTGAGAACAACACAATTTATTCAAGCTATTTTAATAAAGCCGTTATAATAATTTATTTGCTTTCTTATAACACCCAAAATATTCACCATATACATAATGTTTCTTTAAAAAAAATTCTGAATTGGAAGCATTTATTAATCCTCATGTATAGAAGTTCGACAATTGACTCATTACTTAAGCACCTTTTCTTACAGTAAAATTTCTTACACAATAAGTTTTCCTGCCTTTCTTTAAAATACGCTCTAAAAAATTACTATCCATTCTTTTCACAAAAACTCATCTTTGAATGTATTTATTACCGAATGCAATATGATAGAACTCTTTAGGAAACCTACTTTTGTCATGAAATAAATAACTCTTCCGCACAAAGAATATTTTTTATTCTTCGTTCGAAATTTCGCGCATCCCTGAAAGGAAATCTATTCCACCGTCGTCATATTTAATTACATTTATGCATCACATTAAGAAGCGTTTTGTAGCTGGCACGACTTGCTTTGCTTGCATCTAAATGAATTTTGTGAAGACTGCTCTTTCCGCTTATTAAAAATATGATTTCTACATTTTCTATTTTAGACATGCGTAAATATGCGGTGTAACTCAGAAGCTTAATGCAGCTCATTTCAAATTTTAAACACACTTTTGATGTTCATTTAGAATAAAATATTTAATGAAAATTACTTATATCAATAAAACTACGTCGAATTCTTATTCTAGTAAAGTTTAAACCCACTCTTATTAAATCAGTTTTCATAATTGTAAGATACATTGCTTCGGATTTGCACAAATTTTTAAATTGAATTTATTGGTAAAATAAAAGGTCTTTCCAAAAAGAAAATTAACTTTCAAAATAATTTAATAATCCCTAAGATTATTTTTTGATGCGACTTCAAAATACCCCGTCTTCTATTTAACTCCTTCAGAACCGGTGTCCGGTATAAAGGACATCAACTTTGAACAGCTCCTATTAATTCAATAATTGACGAAACTACATGTTGCTTTTTTAATTTGATTCTGAATTTTCTTAGAAATATAATCGCTGCAAGAATTTTTCGTTTCGGGCATGGAATCATTTTAGTTTTTAAATTTTTCCACAAAAAAAATCATCGAAAAAATAATCTTTCTACCAAAATGGAGCTCGGTGGTGAATTTTGTTTTCCAGGTAATTTCTTGTTTTTAATCCTTTTTTTACCATTTAAAAGGCTTCTACAATATTTTATTACCCTTTGACAACCATTTTAAAGTGAAATTTGTGTGGTTTTTGCCTTTTTTTAGTTGAAATATCCGGTATTGTCCGGATGCCGGACACGGGATAACTTTTTATTTTTTCATCTACATGCTTGAAATTTCATTTACGCTTTAACCTTTGCGGTAGTACACAGTACGCCGAAGGAAAAATTTCTAACTCCAATATTTCTTAATTCCGACTGAAGGGGTTAAAAGCCATTTCAAATGTGCCTTCCATTGGTGGAATGGCTCCTGGGAATCCTTTTTTCGGAGGACCTCTCCTAAGTCTAGCAGCGAATTTTCTTCTCTATCTTCTATCTTCAAAATCTTCAACTTTTCTAGATGTATTTCAACTTTGAGAACCAAAGAAAGCGCCATAGGTCAAATTTGGAGAGTTTAGACCAGTGGCAGCTCATCCATCAGGGCTTCAGTAACCCCAGTAATTATTCTGAAACCTTGTATTTTCATTTTTTATTCTTATTTGCTTACTTTTCCAGTCCGAGAGTTCGATTATCAACGAAAATGGGGAAGCAGGAAATCAGTACCAGCGAAAATATTTGCAGGCCTACTCGTTTCTGAGCTGAAGAGCCGTCACTGGTTACGGCATGTGTTTCATCCAGCAACTCCTGTCTAGCTGGGACTCGATTCATGATTTGCTCATCAGTCAAGAGAAAAGGCACAAATTTTGCTGAAATGCGATGCGTCTATAGATTATAAATCAAAATTATATGAAATGAGCTTCTGATTATGTCTAGATCTTCAGTAACATCAAATATATTTAAACTATTGTTAATGATTAAATTGTAAATAATCAAATAATAAATATTGGGACCAAAATGTTAATGATTAAATATGTTGGGCGGAGGTAGCTAGGAAATTTATAAAAAAAATTGATGCAAGGTAGAAGCCCAGAAATAAAATTTAAATTATAATATATATTGAACAATTAATTAATTCTGGGTACAAAATCAAATTACACAATAATATGCCATTCTTGCAATATTGAAATAATTCACCTACCTTTGCTGACCTGAAAACCCTAGCTATTATGCCTGTTGTTGCCAATAGGATGCATGCTGAAATTTTTATTAAATCAAGTTACAACATATAGATGGCAGCCTGAGTGCTGATAAAAAAATAAAAATAAATTTATATTTTTCGCTTGAGGCTGCATCTTTTTAGCTTTGCTTGTACTCTTGAGAATACCATATTTTATTCTACAATGTTGAAGGATATTCCTTATCCTTATTATTATTTATTAGAATTCATCTGTGTTTGGCATTATAGAATTTTATCAAGGAAATTTTTTTCTTAATTAAAGCCCAGTACTGTCAGTGGGTAACAAACTCTTTTTTTAGCAATAAACCATACTTAAAAAAAAGACTGTTTTCAGGAATTTTTCCCATCTTTTATTCAAGAAATGAGAGTCAAAAACATTTTTAAAACAATTTTTTTTAAATCGGGCTTTTAAGGGTTAAAGCAATCCTAATGCACTTAAAAGCACAGTTGATATATTTAACAAAAATTTACTTTTATACATCATTTATCGATATTCTGTATATAATGAAGGTCTATATTTAAATTTTAAATTTGCTTAATATCATCAAACTCTTTAAATAACGATAAAACAAGAAAAACATTTATCACTTCATTCATCTGTTATTTGGACCGGTATCATAACTTCAATTCTATTAAATATTTAGGCCATAAAATAGGCAAATTATGTTGTAACGATGTCAAAATGGTGTATGAAGTCATTTTTAAAAGAATCGCTACGTGGTTACAGTTGAAGAACACGTGTTTATATTTAGTTATCATGAATTAACAAAAGACAAGCAGCCTTTACGCTGTTTTAAAGTAAGTGCGAATTTAAACGGTAGTAGGTAGGAAAATAAAGTAGGTAGGTAAAATCTTGAATGGAAGAAAACTATATATTTTTCCTTGTCCTGAGCCTGCCGACCCCTCCTGCCCCTTCTCTCGCCGGGTCCCCGTACACACGTGCTGGGCATAATACTACAAGTAGGGAATGAAGGATGTGCAATGGATTCTAGAATGGATTTTTTCAGACTTTGAGTCAATTGCCAGAAGCGTGTTATCAAAGACGCACATGCAAATGAAGGTGAAAGATGATTGCTGAATTACTTGCAACACTAAAGAACATCACATGGCAGTCAAGGACGCTGCATAAAAAGATACCTTTCGAATACAATTTTAAGCCTTTCCCCCGCTTCAGCAATTCGAAATTCAGTAATCTCTTTTTTTCTTTAGTTAACCAAATGTCAGAAATTTTTTTTAAAATATTAGAATTTTCTCAGCCGCTTTTGGGCGAGATTTTAGCGTCGTGATGACCTTAACCCGTCAGCACACGTGCTGGGACAAAATCTATCCCAGCTACATTTTTTTACATGAAAAAGGGGATTATTCTTCAATGACCGTTCTTATACATATGGTGCCTTTCAAGGTCAAGGTCCTTAACAGATTGTCAAAAGAATTTCTTTTGCGTTCAGAAAATCGGGTTTTGATTACCAGTGGCGTACCTACCTAAAATGGCTCCCACGGCAAATACCAAAGCTGCGTCCCCTCCCTCTTTTTTCTTTTAAAATGTGATCCCCATTTTCTTTTCGGAAACTTTATGCCGGGAGTGTAAAGATTAAAAGTGCAAATAAACTTAAAAAATAACATAAACATTTTTTGAGTTGAAAATAACATACAAAACACTTTTGAGGCGCCTCAGCCCCGATTCTTTCTTCTTCATTGCTGCATATTTTATGAATACAAACGAAGCTAAAATAAGAAAAATCACGCTTTTAACTAGAAGATTTTAAAAATTTCATAAATAAATTATAGATTCTTAAATATTTCTCTGACTTATGAAGGTAATCGAAAGAATTCCCAGTTTTATTTTGGACCATGTTTTTTTTTTTTTTTTTTTTTTTTTTACCACTGAGTCAAATTTTTGCGACATGATGAATAACAAATAATTCATTTCATGGTGGAGTATATTTAAAAGTAGCTAAATATTTCAGTTCAAAAATCAGGTGAAAGTGTGAAATAAACATACAAAAGATGCCTGCAGCAAAATTTCTAATAGAGTTATAAAAGTGTAATTTTATAAATTTAGATTCATTCATTTTATGCAGTGTAAAACTGAAGTTATCAAAAAGTGCCAAGAGGAATTTCGTGTTTTTTAATTAAAACATATAAAAAATTAAAGATGTTTAACTTGATAATAGTATAATAATTTCAATTTTTTCGTATTTAATGCATTTTTCAAAACAAACGGAAGAGAGGAGGAATCTGACAGGAGAGTTATGCCTGCTTGCTGGTGAGATTAAGCTTCTAAATGCCGAAGGTTTCATGGGCAAAGACATCATTTCAATTTTATCAGAGACAAAAGCGAACTAGACATCTTAATTAAAACTAAACACTAAAATTGAGTAATCAGTCTAGAAATTATTTAAATTTAGAATAATTTTCACTGAAATAAATATGAAAATATCGACATCATATCAAAGAACTTCCATTAGGGCATGACAGTGGATACTTCTTTGAATTATTATCACCGATCAGGATAATAATCTTAAAACTATCTTTATCAATATACAAAAGAAAAGTACATGCAAAGGCATTAATACCTTTTTGAAAATCACTTTTGCAGGAAAAAAAATCTGCTGTAAACCTAGCAGAACATTTGAGATGACTTCAATAATTTAATTTTTGAATCTTCTTACATGCTTATTTAATTCTTTGGCATTTTAAATGTAAATTCTTTAGAAAATCTGATATTTTAAAAGAAAATTCATTAAGAAATTTTATCCAATTCAAAATTTAAGATCTGTTGCAAGGTGGTCTGAAGATCTGTGTAATTTTCATGCAGTCTTTCTCTCTCTCAGGGTTTTTTTTGCGTTTGGCAGGAATACTGCATCTATATTCTAAAACACTATCGCATTTTTCGTCATACAAATTATTCACAAATGTCCAGTGCTAAAACAATGAAAAAGAAAGCGCACATACGTCTTTTAAAGTTACTGGAGTTCTCTTACTCTGCTCAAACAAAATGGACGTATTTTCCCGTTTTCACTCTTGCTGATTGAAAATAGGAAAGACACTTCCTAACCATTTATAACCAATTTCCGAAAAGAAACTGATGTCCATTCAGTGTTTATCATGCATACCGTGATAAACCATAAGAACCATCAGGTCAGAAGAAAGCATCAGGAACCCTGCGGAGATAATCATCCCTAACAATCCTCCCTTATTCTACCCGGTAGGGTGGGAGCTCTAAACAAGCTTTTAATTTCGCGATGAGGATTTCTGTCAGCAGATCTCTGAAATATAATATTACTTGTTATTTTGTCTTAGCTTGAGGTTTCCTGATTGTAAAAAGGGCTGTATCCTTAAGATTTTCCCACACTTTGTTGAAATCATTTCAATTTTTAAGGATCTTATGAATAAGAGCTAAAAAAAAACCTACTTTTATATTGAATACAACCAATTGATTCCTTAATTTTGCGCCCCCTTGCAATAACGCCCAGGGCACTAGCCCCACCCTTGTTACGCCACTGTTTATTACTGCAATAATGCCAGATGGGGGGAATTTCACCCAGCGTGTAAGCTCGCGTTTCCTTCTGGTCCAGCATTGAGAAACGAAGTTGGGGGACGAAATGAGCGTTTACAAACGCAAAAAAGAATTTAGAGCTGGTGTGAAGAGATTAGCCGGAGAAAAGGAATATCTTCAACGAGAAAAATTCCGAAAAGAGGATCCGGACGTTTCAATATGTGTCCCAGAAAGAATGACAGAAAAACATCAGTGTTCTGATCAGAGGGCAATAAACTAATTTATAAAAGGCATGTTATCATATTTTCTGAATATTGTTCAAACGATAAGCAGATGGAATGACTAAAATGCAGCTAAGTTATATTTTTATTTAAAATAGTACATATATATAGTACATATATTGTTAGAATTATATCTATTATTTTCGTAGTAATTTAGACATCGTTTACTCAAAAAATTTCAATACAAAGAATATCAAATATGTGCTTCTAAATATTGATACAGTTATTATGTATACTTTTAAAAAGTCAGTTGAAAAAATTTTATTTATTTTATCGCAAAATTCGTCAATCGAAGCTTTAATGTGAGGATTTTTCAGTAAAAATACATGTTCAGCTAAAAGTCGATTTTCGGCAATAAATATCAAAAAATAACGCGTCAAATTGCTTTTAACTCTTCAGAATGGTTCATAATTTAATATAAGAGCTTTATTTTAGCCTAATAATATATAGCAAGATTATTAAGCAACGATCAAGAACGGGGTAAAATTTGTCCCGCGCGTGTACTAACGTAGCAGAAAGGAGCGCGTGTGCTGACGGGTTAAGAGAAAGAAAAGAGAATCGGGTTGAAAGGTCTAAGTAAAATTGTAGAAGGAAATCAAGCACATAAAATGTCCACGCAGTATGTTTCTGCATGACATGTTTCAAAGCGTTTGGTAATTCATGCGATAAAAAGAGAGAGTTTCTTTCTCTCTGGAAATTTCTTACTCATTAACAAAGAAACAAAAATGTACATCTGAAGGTTGAATCAATTCCTGCATTTTTTCCAAGTTTAATTATAGTATATTGTTACTTCCTTGTATATGGCATAAAATAAGTATTGCAATCTTCAAAAAAATCAACTTCCAGATTTGGAGGATACTCGACGTTTTAAATCTCCAAGATTCCGGGGGGGGGGGAATATTTTAGAAATACGTTTGTCTGCGTATGTCTATGAACAGAATAACTCAAAATTCCCAATTTGCATCAAATGTTGAACAGACAATACCAATCAAATAGAATTTTTCCAAAACACATATTCAGTTTCCTACACATTACTGTGAAACGAAAAGAAAGAAAGAAAACCACCACAATTACAAAGATTATTTAACATACGAGTTGTCATACACATTGAATGAACATATAGCATACATTTTTAATCTTGTCAATTATTTACATATGTGTTGCCATCCAAATTCGAAAACATCAAATGCATTTATCCGCGTGCAAATTATTATGACTAGAATAAAAAGAATGTTTTTAAAAATACAGAGAATTAGAAAAATGAACGCCACAATAAAACTGGCACAGTTGATTGACTCTATTTAAGATTAAAACTCTTCAACTGCCTATAATTCTATGCAGCGAAACTTGACAAGTATCTACATTTGGATGACAGAAAAATATGAACACTTAAAGATTTCTACATTTTTTTCGAATATCTCCTGAAAGGATGGATGGATTTCCTTTGAATTATGACCATGTAAAGATGAGGCTTGAACTGGCATTTTATAGTGAAGATTCGGTCACGAGGGTATTTAGGGGACTGACCAAAAATTGATGGAGGAGAAAATGATTTAGAATTCACTCCGTATAAAACGGGGAAAGAAATCTAATAATGAGTTGCGACTTTCTTCATTGTTTTTTTATACGTGTAATGTTTACATACATTTTCGTAAAAATAGCACAAATATTCAGGAAGATATAAAGGTGTGTGTTTCGTTTGTTTGCTTTTTTTTCTTATAACATGTAGAGTTTTCAACCATATTGTACGAAACTTCTAGAATATCCGACAATATGATAGAGAAGCACTGTTTTAAAATTTGAAGTAAATACTTCGAATATTAGAGGAAATATCAGCATTTGTAGTATAATTTTTAACTGCGCATGTGCAAAAGATAGTATATTCTTTCTTTAATAATTTGGTAGCCAGACACATAGGGCAGTTTATATAAAAATTCCAGTCAAATACCATTAAGATTCAGAAAGATATCGGTATTGTAGTGAGGGGAATTTAGTTGCACTCTGAGATAAGCTAAATGATTAGGGTTCTTGTACGAATTGATATTTTTTAAACTTGAATCTTCGAATAGTTATAGTCGAAATGCAATTTAGATAATATATTTAATTTATAAGCATACATATGTATTCAGGATATTCAACTTTCACAAAATTCAGTATTACTTTTCTAAGATTCACGATTAAAAATATCAGTTTGTGCATGAATCCTTATCATTTAGCCTCTATAGATTGTAACCGAAATTCACCTCGCTGCAATGCCAATATCTTGTAGATCACTCCATTGCCCCTCTTGTATTCAAATATCATATACAGATGTGGCGCAACGCCGATTTAAATAGGTGGTCATTTATCTTTTAACATATATATATAATCAATTACCAAGTTGTCAAATCTATTTTGTTTTCTCGAATAAATTTATTCCGAGATTCGAAATGTTTTGTAACGTCACTTGTGTAAGTAATGAATGCGCAGGGGAAAAGAAGCAATGGAAACTGATATTAACCCTTTCACAACGCGTTTTTTTTTATTTTATTAAAACCATAACAATTTTTGTAGCATGAATAAAGCGACCATTTATTTTTTCCACAAAACGGGACATCTACTAATTTTTTAGGTAATAGTATGCGTGTTCAAGAAAATGCATTTTTCTTCAGTTTTTATTTATTAAGGAAAAAAACAGGACCGAACAAATAGAAATAAATAATTTATGTGATCTTGCATTTTTCAGAAGAACAAATTTCTGCTTTAGTATATTTGGCGTTGATTTCAAATAAGAATAAAATTCTTGGCAGATTTTTTTAAAATTTACTTTAGAATTGCGATTTGCAGCTATGGTTTTTTCACTAGTCCACAACTTATTCGTAAGAGAAAAGACCCTTTCTGCGGGTGAGTTAGTGCCGGGCAGACGTAAAATATATTCAGTAATTATACAAAAATTCGTATGATTCAAATTATTGGAGTGAAAGTGTTTGAATAATTCCACCGAATAACTTTCAGTTAAAGCATTGCCCCTGTTTCATTATTCTGTCACTTTTTACGGTGTAATACGGTTAAAACTGAGAGCAAGCAGGCAGGCTTCTGGCCGACTTGCATATGCTTGTGTGTGGGGGGGGGGGCACTTTTTTATTTAATTTTTCGCGCTTTTTTAAAAAATTGTTTCTTGCTTTCTTTCTTAAAACGGGACGGGACGAAGCTGTGCTTGGGCACAATGAGATAGGCTACCTAGAACCGGATCGTATGGTCACAGTAAGCATGAACTGTAAGTAGAACACGCTAGAATGCCAAAACAAATGTGTTTTAGGTTAACCTAGAGTTTATGGTACCCAGCCATTTCTTTCCACTTTGGCTCGTCAATTCCTTACTGCCAAGCGGAAGACAGATTGGCGACGTCATAACATTTGTTTTGGTTGCGCATGACTGTTCCAATTCGTGTCTGGTTCGTGCAGGAATCGTTATATGTTTGTTTCGCGCTTCAGGCCTTCGATTTTATTGGTCAGGTAAGTGCTATTTACTATTTCATTGGTCGATTTCTTCGAATTTGAATCAAACTTCGTTTGGAATTCTACGTTTTGAATTTTGACAGTTTTGATAGTGGAGTTGTTTCGACTGACGGTTTTGGAAAATATGGCTTCAAATTCTTCTTCGCAGTGCAATTCTTGTCGAATACGAAATGTTATTTATGGATTTCTCCTTTTTGAAATTTTAAAGAAACGTAGATTCTAAAAATTCAATGAAAAAGCGAAGCTACTAGTTTCCCGCTTTGCTGAAAGCGAAGCCGCTGATGGTTTTTTTAGGTTTAAAAAAAATGCCCGGAACCTACTTGAGATGCCACAGGAATTGCGTGCGAAATTTCTCCTTTTCAGATGCCGCAGGTATCGCGTGCGCGAGAGACGAATAAAAAGCTCACTGCGCATCCAAACTTTGGTTCTTACATTTGGCCATCCTATGCGGGGATGAACGGCTGGGTACCATAAACTTTAGGTTTACCGTGTTTTATTTTCATGAAAAATATATCCCCTGGTTTACGACCGGGACATGTATTTCCCATGCGTTTTGATCGTTGGGGCATATATGCCCCAGTAGTCTTCACTGAGTAATTTTTTAAAGAAAAAAATTAAAGTTTTGTAATTTAGATCAAGAGATAAATCAAAATTTTATTGAAATTACAAGATATTTTCCGAAAACAAAGCATACACAGTCGTTACCTATCAAACAAGCTGATGCAACACTGTGAAATAAACCGCAATGCAGCAACCTATCGTAGTGGCATCATGTTCTGTAAATGAAAACTCCTTTTCAAAACTGGGCAGGACTGCTGCGAAATACTTCCACTAGCCCAAGGGGCATTTCTATCCCAAAAGGATTTTCTAAAGTTCTTTCGGGGCGTATGTGCTCCGTTAGTCGCGAAAGGGTTTGTTGTCTATTGCGCGGGATTTCTTTATGTGAGCAGTAGAGACAGTTAAAGACATCACGGGTTTTGTCTCATTATTTTATTCACATCTTCACTACGGGAAACAGCACAGTTGACATATGCAAAAGACAAAATTGATGGTGCTATTTACAATGAAAGAAGCATATACCATTTAACACCCTCGGTTACTGTCCAATTGCTAAGCAAAAATAAGATCATTTCAACCCTCCAGGTCGGAAAATTGACCTCTGTCTTGGCGATAACACGTCAGACATCCCTACGACCTTTCTCGTCTGAGATTCAACTCCTTCTCCCCTAAATATGGCGTCCACCTATTCTTCGTCTCTGGAAAGGGAGAATTGTCATTCCATCAACGGAGGAACCGGGCTGCCAGAATTGGTGCGGCTTACAGGATTAATAATCATTACAGAATATGGCAAAAGACGGTTAGGAATGATGTGGTTAATTCCCGTCAGTAATATTTGTGATTTAGACTTGACGTCACAGACAGAACTTGCAAAGATAGATTTAATTATGAGGCTTAATATGCATGTCGTATAGTGTGCTGAATCTAAGACTAAAGTTGGACGGAGTTAATAAATCTCTAATTAATGCGTAAATTTGTACGTACGTTCCTATTCCTTTTTAAAAAATTTAAATGCAGTTATTTGCTTATAAGTTATCGTAGCTATAATCAAAAATAATTTTAAAAACCTGCGTAAATCAAAGAATATGCAATATAGTAAAGTAAGTGCCATCATTAACCAGATAGTACGCACACTTGCAGCAAGTGTGATTTTTCTTGATATTAGTTTGTCATGACAAACTTGATGTGGCAACTTTGCAGTGAACTTCCTGCAAAGTAACAAAGCATAATCGACCAAACCACTTGCAAAACAAGTTTGCTGCTAAGATGTCTTGACGAATTTCACACCACGATTGCAAAACAAGTTTGCTGCAAAGATGATAGCACACTTAGAGATAATCTTTGTCTCTGTTTTTAAAAACATCCGATTTCTAATAGCATCTCCTAGACCGTCCTTTTTTTTATTAATTCAATAAATCAATGATAATTTGTGAAAAAAACTAACTTTTTTATTAAAAAAAATTTGAAACATTTTCCATCTTTTTACTAAATATAGCACTCGCACTTTAAAGAAAACTATATCGCCTTTTTCTTAATGTTGAAATTTTAACTTTTATAAACAAAACTAAACCGAAAAAACAGTCAATGTTTGTTGAAAAATAATAACTTACATTTTGTCCAATTTTAAAAGTAATTACTTTTGAACCCTAATTTCATAATTTATTCTGCTTGCAAAACGTTGTTGTTAGCGAAAATCGCTCTCTCTTTGACTTCAAATCATATTCTCAACTCAAAATTTTAAAAATTAATGAAATCAAGAAAACAGTTTAAAATAAAACGTGTAGATGAACGATCAATTAGCGCAATCTATCTTCTCCTCTCAGAGTCCAGCTGGCTGTGTGGCTAAGGCGAGTGGGTAGAGTAAGGTTCTCTAGAGTAGTGGTAAGGCGTTAGGGTTCGAATCCGAGGTTTGTCTGCGTACTCCGTTTTTTCTATAGTTTGTAATGAGTTTGTCGCGACAAATTTGTGACAAGTTTGACGCGTGGTGACTAACTCGTCTGCGTTAATTTGTTTCAAGCTTGCAGATTTGCAGAGCAAGATTGCTGCAAACTAAAATTGCTGTCTGGGTAAAAAAATTTTATTTTAATTTTAAGAAGTCTTAAAAATCGTTTTCTTCTGACCACAAAAAACATCAAAATTACGAAATCAAAAAATAACAGTTGGGAAGGGCTATTTTAGATACTTTTATTAATATTCACCTAAACACCACACGTTTTATGTAATAAGCTTATTAAGAAATATACTAGAAAATCTAAGGGAGAAAATTCCTGACAATTTTTATTTATCTTCCTACAATAGCATTCAACTCAGCTTATTTCAGCAAGTGAGGAAGATTCGCTTCTGAATGGAACATGCGCTTTCTGTCCAGGCGATTTCCTCCTTTTGGGGTGTAGCTCCTCCTCAGTGTTAATGTAAGTCAACAAATATGCTAAGGGTGGGGTGTGTGTTTGGTTTTCTCTTAGGATAAAATGCATTTGAAGCTGTGACAGCCGATAATTTATGACGATGTTATATAAAAGCTTTATATTTTAGTTATTTAAAAGCTATGTATACTGAATGTCTTCGCTCTGCTTTCTAATCAAATTACAATTAGAAAGTGAAACTTTACATTGATCAAACTAAGGAGATTTTATGTTTATTCTTGAGTGACTGAGCAATGCGAGCTGTGAATGTCGTAAAAAAACTATTGTTTTCAGCGTCGTCATCAGAGGGCATTCAAAGTGCAATTTTATATTGTTTCGATTTCAAACGTTGGGTTTTCGTGAAATTCAATTATTGGTTTTTATTTCTCGTGTGCATTATCTTCTTCAAACCCTAATGTAGGCCTAATGTTTTTTAGGTTATTATGTTTATGTATATTTAACTTTTTAATCCGTGCTTTTATGAAATAGTTTTTACTTTCTCGTATACGAAGTATACAAAGAGAAAGGATTGTAATCGTCAAAAAATTCAAATTCGAGATTTTGACGAATCTCCATGTTTTAAACTGCCCTAAGTCCGAAAAACACAATTTTGGAATTATGTCTGTCTGTGTGTGTGTCGCTGTGAACACGATAACTGAAAACTATTAGATCTACGGGGATGAAATTTGGCACGTGATCTTACACATAATTTGTAGCTTGTCAAATCTTTGGACAAATTCCGTCAACTGGAAGTCTGTTGTCTTTGTCTGGTCTGCTTTCATGTGAAACTCTATAAATCTGAAAGTTAAATAGCTAGATGGATAAAATGCGGTACACGGTTTTTCCATCAGAAATGTAGGGTCTGTATTAAATTTAGGTCAAATATGTCAAAGAGTTGACAGTCTGTCGGTCTATATAATCGCATACTTTTGTTCCGCCAACTTCTAGTCAAAATTAGTTATATAAATGAAATTTCGTGTGTAGTCTGAAACCCCAATTGTAGATTTGTTCCAATTTTCGCTTAAATCGGTTTTAAAAAAAGAGGCGTTGAAATTGCATATTCGTTTTTTTTTGTTTTTTTTTTTAACTTTCTCGTATACGAAGTATACAAAGAAAGTATTGTAATCGTCGAAAAATCGAACTCAGAGATTTGACGAATCTCCACGTTTGTAGGACCCCTGCCCCTGAACTGAAAACACAATTTGGAATTATGTCTGTGTGTCTGTGAACACGATAACTCGGAAACTATTAGAGCTACGGGGATAAAATTTGGTTTGTGATCTTTACACATAATTTGTAGGTTTCTATCAAATTTTGGACAAAATCCGTCCACGGGAAGTCTGTCTGTCCGCGGTCATGTGAACGTGATAACTCACAAACTTGAATAGGTAGATGTATAAAATTTGGTACACAGTTTTTTCATTAGGAATGTAGATCCGTATAAAATTTTGGGCCAAATCTGTCAACGAGTTGACTGTCTGTAGGTCTGTATAATCGCATACTTGTTAATCCGCTTCTCCATGCGCAAGCGTACTGGTTTACTTAAGCGCGACTTCTGTTTTGGCGAGCGTGACCTTGACGCGAAACAAATGGATAAACATTACATTCTGGGTTACGAGACGATACAGTAGGTTCGAATTTTTTATACGCGGGGAAAGAAAGGTTGCCATAATTGCCGAGCATTGATACGGGACGTTTAGATGCTAAATAAATAAATAGAGTAGGTACGTATTTAGCTTATTTTGCTCGGATAAAAAACATCAGTAATCTTAGCAATCAATCATCATCAGCAATCTTATAAAATTAACCCGTAGAATAATAAAAAAAAGTTGCGAGGCTAATCCCTTTCAACCCAGTCACACTTTAAAGCTGAGTTTGCTTTCTTAATTATATAATTTTCTCCTTTCACATAATTAGAAAATTGGACGCGAGTCATTTTAAAATTGTAATGACACAGAGTTTTGGAAGAAAACGGAACACATAATAATACGGGAATGAGTAGTGAAATACGGTGACAGACCCTTACATATGGGACGCATGGCTACCCTAGGGAGAGGGAAAATTACACATTTTGTGAAGTATACGAGAAAGTTTAGGGGAGACCACTCCCGCTGGTTTTTCCTG
>BGPR01000632.1:250454-346883 GCA_013235015.1 Araneus ventricosus
CACATAATTTATAGGTTTCTATCAAATTTTGGACAAAATCCTTCTACGGAAAGTCTGTCTATCTGTCTGTCCACTTTCATGTGAATTCTATAACTCAAAAACTTAAATAGCTAGACGGGTAAAATTTGGTAGACAGTTTTTTGATCAGAAATGTAGGTTCGTATAAAAGTGTGGGCCAAATCCGTCTAAGGGTTGACCGTCTGTCGATCTGTATAATCGCAAACTTTTGAACGCCATAACTTCTTAACAAAATTACTTAGAGAAATTAAATTTCCTATGTAATCTTGAAACCCCAATCGTAGATTTGTCTCCAATTTTCGTTTAAATCGGTTAGAAAAAAGGCATTGAAATTGCATATTCGATTTCCCCCCCTCATTCTACGACGCAAAAAAGGCTCGAACGCTGGAGCGAGTGTTTTCCCCATGGTTTCCCTTAGGGAATTCCCGGCGTTTTCCACACCCTAGGGAATACTGGATGTTTTCCGGCGCGCGGTGTATCTTTTTTCCCCTACCCGTGTTATTCGTATGCGAGAAAGTTTTGTGAAGGCCACTCCCGCTGGTTTGATTTAATGTTTTAATTTTTTTTTTAAATTGTGTTTTTATGATATTAATGTGACGGTATGCGACTTTTAGAATCCTAGTGTGTCTTTTAATGCTTTTGTGATTGCGTGTTTTCGTTTTAAATCATTTATGTGTTTGCAAAATTTTTATGGTTTTGTGTTTGAACTTTTATATTCTTTGTGACTTGTGTTCTTTGAGTGTTTATTGTTCATTGCACTCTGTAAGGAGTTATCTCTATAGTGTGATTTTCTTTAAATAAATAAATTCAGTCAGCTATTCGATATTTCTTAGATTTATGAATTTTATTCAAAAGACAGCATAAAAAAAAAGAAGTGCAAGAACAGTTATGCTACTGAAGTTGATTTCCCTGCTTAAAAATTGTCTTGCCACTTTCACTTGAATGGAAGAAAAGATTTTACCTCAACCGAAATATTCTTATTTATTATTATACAAAAATTAAACATCTTTACTAGAGATACTACGATGAGTAAGGTACATATAATGCATAAACTGTGTGCTTGTTTGCATATTTTTTACCTTTTACTTATTCAAATTCTCAGTTTTCAATTTCGAACAGCTAAATTTTGTATGCTGTTGTATAAAAGATTTCGTATGCACATTTCTTAAAGTTTTTTTTCTCTCAGAATACAATTTCCTTCTTTCTAAGTAAAATATCGTATCTCTTCTCTATATAAATCCAGAAATTTCTTTTGACTGTTTCAAACTTTTCTTAACTTTTTCACTAAAGTACTTTTTCTCACCTTCACTCACTTTTTCACTATCCCTTATAAGAATTTTAAAATTATTCATGGGCCATAAATGTATTTTTACTATAAAGGAAACTTCAAGATAATTTTTCACAAACAAACATATTAATTGACCGAGCGGAGTAAAGTCCTGTTTTAACTGGCCTGTGCGGAATTTTGTCTGTAAATTTGTTTGTTAAGCTGTCACGACCAAAGATGTTGTTTGATTTTCTTCGAATTCGTCATGAATATTACTTGAAGCCATTAAAAATAACATATGTGTAAGGACTTTTATTTTTTGATTCCGTTTCAAGATGGTGGTCGTTTAAATTCTTACAATGTTTGGTGTGTCATTGGCTAGTTGGCACTATTAAAACATTTAAGTCATTTTGATCATGGCAAAAACTGAAAAATACTAATTTCATTGCGAATACTGATAAAAGCAGATACTTGAGTAAATAATTCGCATTCGAAAAAAATGGCTGACTTATTTTTTGCAAGCTATGTCTACTGTTTACAGAACTACTTGTCGTATCGTTATGAAAATAAAAGAAATAATCGCACGAAAAAATTCACACTCATTGTTTTAAGCAGTGATTAAGATTGATGCATTTTTGCTTGCTTAATGTTCCATTCGTGCAATAAAAGACATGTAGAGTTTAATTAAATTCAGCTTCTCAAGATCATCAGCGTGATTTGATTCGTCTGCTCCTTGAGAGTAGATAGTGTTTCCTGGTGAATAGAGTTAATCGCTTGTTCCGATATGAGAATGGAGAACGTTGTAAATCAGGATCTAAGTTTTCTAGGAAGTTCTTGAAATGGTATAGAAAAACAAGTTAATGTAGTGTTCGAGCATTATACCCTATATTTTCAATCTCCATCTGCCACGTTTTTAGTAATTAATGCAAATGTTGATCACATGAATCATGTGATAGAAAACCAGGGAAAAATTAGACCTTGTTCAATGCCATAAACATTCTTAGGGTAAATTGAAAATTTTAAAGATTCTATACTGACATTTCTATGAGTAAAATGATATTTTTCTTTACTTGCTAGCTCTGTATTCGTTAATTATATTAAGTAGCAAGTCATATTGTTCTAATACAAAGCAGGATAGACATTATATGAAATACAACAAGTTGACTTAGTTTAGTTTTTAGAACACATCATAACTCAGAAACGAAATGCAATATTTATAATTTTTTTTACTCTTTGGATTTTGGCTTTAAATATGTTTCTACCTAATGTGCATGAATTTCATACACGTATTTTAAAATTTCAACCTCCAATTTAAATGAGTTAAGAAATATTTTAAATATACTACCTTCAGAAAATATTTTATTAGATGCATTTATGTGAATAAACTCTTCAGAGTTTCACAATTTTGGGGGAATATTCTTGTACTTTTTTGAAAGGCACTGGAAGAGCAGAAATGCTAAAATATAAAACCTGAACAAAAATTCGGAACAGCTTTGATATACGCCATCACTGGCGATATTTCGTTATTTCGGCGAGTTTTTTGTTGCGTAAACAAAAATGGCGTCGGTTGTGTTGCCTAAACAAACATGGCGACTGTTTTGTTGAACATTTTAGTGTTCTTCTGCGTACGCGTTCCGGGCAAATTTTTTTAACTTAAAAAAACATCAGCGGCTTCGCTTTCAGCAAAGCGGGAACCTCGTAGCTTCGTTTTTTATTGAATGTTAGGAATATAGTTTTTTTTTTTTTAATTCACAAAAAAGAGAATTTCCGTACCTTAAACTTAACTTAACCAGAAAGTCGCCAAAATAACGAAATATCGCCAGTGATGCCGTGTATCAAAGCTGTAGCAAAAATTAGAGTGAATTTCGGTCTTCGAAATGAATTTGAGAAGCAATCAGATATAGCTTATTTTTTATCTTTTATATGGTAGCCAGAAATACCAGAACACTTTTCCGAAAGATTCCAAATCTCCACATAATATATTAATGGCGCTCAAAATAGAAATCAAAGATTCACTAAATGAAGAGCTGTTGCTTCGACAACATTGATATTATGAATGCGCGTGCATTGTTTTATTACTGAAATGTATTGTCTTTTCGTACTTTTTTCATTTCTGTATTTTGAAAGCACTTTGGCAAATTAAAGATATGTTTATTTCCAGTGATTCATCAACTTCTTCAAAAAGAGTTGAGATTTAATATTTGCTTGGTGCTCATTTCTCAAGAAAAATAAAATTTTTATTTCTCTCTGCATCAAAACAGATTTATAAGAGTAAACCGAAAAATTTACTTCATGCAAACTAATATTTGTGTTTCAGTTTTTTTATTGTTATTATTGTTATCATTGAGATTTTTGTGATTGAAAAAAAAGAAGTATAAACTCAAATTTTCCTTGCTATTTTTCGATTCCTATTGATTTAGAGGTGAGAACGGATTTTTGAAATAAATACAATAATCTCATTTTATTCCTTTTTCCACTAATTTTATCCGTTTCGATAAAACAAGTTTTAACAAACTTTTACTTCACAAATATTTTTGAATCTGCATTTTCCTAAAATCTTTAAACAGAAAGCTCTGATGAAAATCGGAAAAATACTTTTCCGCTACCCACCCGCAGTAATAGTTTACAGATAAGTATACTCAGCTTCTTAAAACTGTCTCCTTTTCTATCTCTACATTCTTCCCATTTAATGGTGTCATAATTCTATTTCGTTAACCACATATCTCTTTTTTATATATATTAGCTGTTTATAATTAAAGACTCCCTATTAAGAGAAACTGTAGATGAAAAACACCATGCTTCATAAAAATGCCTTTCAAAACAGAAAAAAGGAAAAATCTAGAAAAAAATTCCAGAAATTAAACGATAGGAGAAGGTAAGGTAAGAGTTCCTAGAATGAACATAATTCAGTTGGCGTCATAATATAATTAAATAATATTCATCACGCACCTTAGTTACGAATTTTAAATGGTATAACATTCAGTTATCAAATACTATGCGTATCCAAATGCCAATTTAATTAATGCATAGATCTAAATACAAATTAAGGGAAGTTTTAATTGTGATAGAGGTAAAAATACAATAATAATAACAAAAAACGAATGAAAAAGAACGAGGAGGAAGAAGAATCTGGTGGATGATGTCATCAGAGGCCTTCATCCATGCAGATTCAAAATTATTAAGAACAGGTTTTATGTCGAGAAAAAAACGACTTTAAGGTCTAAATTTGAATTTTCCTCTAAAACCTGAACCTATTCCGGAACACATTTGAAAGAAAAGCATTTATCCACAAAGAAGGAATTCAAAACAGTCTTTAAAACATAGTCTGAGAAAAAAGGAGTTAAAATATCTTACCTCTCTTGTTGTGCAATAGGAGAAAACGACGCTCAAAAGTGAACTTTGTTTATAGGTGTGCGCACCTATCTCCATCTAGTGAGGGATACATACGAGGGATTAATGCATATTAGTTGAAGTGAGGTAACTAGTTCTAAGATAAAAGAAAGGTGGTCCTTTTCACGAGATTTTTTTGAATGAATCGTTTCGTTATGTTCTGATATGAGTGCTATGAAGATTTGGTGCGTTTATGACCAGTTCTTTTATGAAACGGAATAACAGAAGAGGGCGGATCTAGGAATTCCTTAAGGGGGGGGGGCTACTGTGGAAGAAATGTTTACGTGTTTTTAACTAATAAAAATTAAAAATTAATTAATTGATTTAATTATCAATTTCAAATTAATTAAATTTTGTTAACTAAGTAAAATTAAATTCACTAAATTTTATTAACTTTTAATTAAATTAATTTTTTAAATATATACGAAGGTGGATCTAGGAATCCATGAAGGATACTGTGGCAAAATTATTTTTCGTATTTTTTAATTTTAAAAAATTCTATATAGTCAACTAATTTTATTTTATTTATTTATTCATTTTTTGCTCAAAAAGTTTCATTCTTTCCACAAGACTGAGAATTCGTCGCGGCCAACAATTTTTTTTCTCTCAAAAAGCTTCGTCCTCTTCACAAGACTGTGAATTATTCGCGACCAATCTCCTTGATTTTTCCTCACAAAATATGTCAATTGCATCTTCAAAATTGACTTTTCTAGCAACATGAATGTTAACAAGGGATAGCCCACTGAGTCTTGCCTGTCCCATTCAGCTGCGCAGAGAAGTCTTGAGACGTTTTAATGTAGAACTTCTCTCTCCTGTGTTTGTCATCACAGAAATCGTCCCAAATATTTGAAAAATTGCCACAGTCGGAAAGAAAGACCTATCACACTCTTTAAGAGTTTCAGCAGTTGTTTCTGGTTTCCTGACCACACTTTCCCATTTTGCTCGCCATATTTTGAAATCTGATTTTAATTAAAACTCCGAACTTTAAAAAAAACAATGCTCTACTTTAAAATTGGACGAATAATATCATTGTCGTTGAAGATTGCATTCATCTATGCTATAATGTGACTTCCAGAGTTAAAATACTACAAAATTCTGAGTTAAACCTAACTCGAGTTTGGAAACAAAATTATCTACTATAGGTAGAAATATCACTCGTCTGAAATATTCCTTAGCAGTGCTTGAAGGAACATTTTCTCTAATTGTTTTCTAGCCACTTGTTCTAGGACCTTCATTTCACCGTTAACACTGCCAAATACACTCGTATCCAAAAGTTAAGCACAATTCGTAAAATACACAATATTTGGATATAATACGGGCACAATGGTTCACAATCAGTTGTGGAAAATTTTGTGACTTGCAATTGTAGAAACTCACGTTTTACAAGGAAGATTCTGTCACATTTAGGGCACAAACCAGATAATAACAAGAATGAAAAGTGTTTGGGATCATCCCGTATCACAGAAATATGATAACGATTTGCAACTTTCAACAATGGTTTTGATTTCAGAGAGCAATACTTATATGAATTTTCGTAAAAATAGCATGCATATTCGGGGAGATATAAATGTCTTTTTAAGAAATCCCCCAATTTTCCGCGTGTTTTTTGCTTATAACATTTACCGTTTTCAACCAAATTATATCAAACGTTAAATATGTTAAAATATATTTGCAGCGCATTATATTAAAACTAAAAGTAAATACTTTGAATATTCGCGGAAATATGAATATTTGTAGTAAATAATTTTTAACTGCATATGTGCAAAACATAGTATAATTTTTCTTTCATAATTTTGAAGCCAAATATACAGGACAACTTATATAAGAATTCCCGTTGAATACCATTACGATTCAGAAATATATCACCATTGCAGCGAACTGAGTTTCAATTTTTTTTTCAGTGGTCGCAGGTTCGAAACCCGATTCCACTGAAGATCCGCCGTGTATGGGCCGCTAAATCATGCGTAGTGGTCAAACGTCCTCCTGTTGGTGTAGCGCGGAAGTTTGGAGAGGGGGTGCCAGCTCAGGTGTCGTCCTCGTCATCTGACCGCTATTCAAAATTACGAGGTCCGCCCCTAAGTAGTTTTCGTGTTGTTGCGAAACGGGACGTTAATCTAACCTAATCTAAGAGAAGCTAAATGATGAGGGTTTTTTCTGCAAATTGATATCTTTTAAGCTTGAATGATTATTTACCATATTTCTAACCTTTATGCAATTCAGTACAGTTATTCGAAGATTCAAGTTTAAAAAACGTAAAGCTATTTTCGTAACAGGAATTTCCCTTTCCCCAGTGAAAACTGCACCAATCGTCCTTGTAATAAGATCATCACGCATGCATCAGCAGTAGTGGCGACTGAGAGTTATAAAAGGGGGGGGGGCAAATTATTTGTAGACATCTAAAGTAGGTTCCAGGAAGTTAAGCTGGTAGGCGACGAAATTAAAAAATTAACAACTTCCGACTTCAACAACGATTTCCTGGACATTATTGCCTTTTTTACTTTCTCGCATACGAAGTATACAAAGAGAAAGTATTGTAATCGTCAAAAAATTCGAACTCGAGATTTTGACGGATCTCCACGTTTTAGACCTCCCTGATTCCGAAAAACACAATTTTGGAATTATGTCTGTCTGTCGTGTGTGTCTGTCTGTCTGTGAACAAGATAACTCGAAAACTATTAGAGCTACGGGGATGAAATTTGGTATGTCAACTTGACACATAATTTGTAGGTTTCTATCAAATTTTGGACAAAATCCGTCAATGGGAAGTCTGTCTGTCTGTATGTCCGAAGTCATGCGAACACTATAACTCAAAAACTTGAATAGCTAGATGGATAAAATTTGGTACACTGTTTTATCGTCATGAATGTAGGTCCGTATAAAATTTGGGCCAAATCCGTCAACGGGCTGACTGACTGTCGGTCTGTATAATAGCATACTTGTTCAACTCCATACGCATGCGTAAATGCCTGTGCAAAGAAGGGATACTCCGAAAACTTGGCAGTTTGCCAAAAACCAATTCTGGCGGCGAGATTTTGTAAGGTAGCAAACATTTAAGGCGTCTCGTTTTACTTGCGTATTGGAAGCAATCTCTGCTCATGCGCAAGCTATTCAGCGAGTAAGCTATCCTCCTGTTTTCTTCTCCGCACGCGGAACTTGCTTTGCTAGAGTTTGATAAAAAAAAATAAATATTGCGAAGTTTTAATACATGCGTATCTTTTTGAATATGATTCTTCACCTCAATATTTTACTATCACTATAATGAACAATGAAAAACCTTCTGATAGTCATTGCATTCTGGGTTACAGTTGGTTCGAACTTTTTATCAACGCAGGGGGAAGGGAAATGACAAATGTTTGAAAAGTATACGAGAAAGTTTAGGGGAGGCCACTCCCGCTGGTTATATATATAATTTCAAATATTAGGCAGCTAAAATGAAATAAAAATTTGATTTTTCTCGCAAAGAATGTGAGGCAACCGTCCTTCTTCGGCCGCCGACTCGCCTTCACTGTGTATGAGTGCTGTATCAGTTTGCATTATTTGCATATCGGGGTAATTAGTGAATGCCCCCCGAAAGCCCTGGAGGGCCATACCGAGGGGTTGGCGAGATTGCCTCTCGCCGAGAGAGCAGGCATAGGAGGAGGAGCGAAAATAACCGTTAAAAAACAAATTTTAAGAGTTAGGTTGGTACTTTTTGGTGAGCAAATAAAAAAAAGAATTCAAGAATAAACCTTCTGTGATTGATTTAAAAAAATAAGTATAAATTAAAAATCTTGGAAAAAGAGTATGAATTGTAATTTATTTATTGCAATGACACAATTAATTTGTTGTGTACAGTGTTTTAAATCAATATGAAAAGTATCATTTTTCAAGAATACATCATTTCTATTAAAAAAACCTGCTTACAAAAATACAAAATTTTGCAAATCTGTGTAGGAAAAAAATAGAGAAAGTTAGATTTTTTACGTGAGTGGGAGGGGGGATCATAGAGTGGATGAAAAATTTTAAAAAAAATGCTATACAAGAGGGGGCGCAGCTTCGGCAGTTCTGCCAGTGGCATAAGGTTCACCTCAGTACGCTTTTGAAGCCCTGCAACAAGCCTTCTTGTTCCTTGAATTATCGTTAGTCACCCAGCTGAAAGAACAACGGGGAAAAAACAAAACTTCAATTTGTCCGCCATTCTGGGAGGGAAGGGGTTTCCCCCTCCCCCTTCCGTCCCCGTAAATACGCACTTGTGTCTGACCTGTTACTATATTACCATTACTTTTCTGGAAAGCCTAAATAAAACTAAAAAATTCAATACATAATATTCTAGACAGCCTATGATTTAAGTCCCAAAGAAACCTCCCTGGATCCGCCCCTAATAATAGGGATACTTTAACTATAATTACCTTGTAGAATTCTCTTTCAAATTACTTTCATAAAATTTTAATTCAGAATTTGGGCAGTTTTAATCCAGGTTGCAAAGAAATATAGCCATTTTTATAAAATATTTACTCTTTGAACTTACAACACAACTGCGAATTTATTTTATTTACCAAACGATTCTTCCTAGCAACCAAAAGAGCGATAACAGAACGAGCAGACAGATTGAAAAGATCTCCAAAAATATTTCCCCCTCTTTCTTTTGGAAAAAGGTCCGGAATATGGTTTGTCGATATCGGATCTAATATTAGAATTTCCGGTCAAATGGCGCTCGTTGTGATTTTCGCAGCCCTTCGCAAACAGTCTCCGGAAACTACTCAGAATGGCCGATCACGGAATACATTCGTTCCATGACCATGATTCTGCAGGATGTGGATCTTCTGCACCAGTAAGTTTTCTTTTTGGCCAGAACGGTTCTTGATTCGTTTTGAAATTCGAATGCATTGTCAGAAGTTCAGTAATTCTTCGAATATTTTTGCTGAAATTATAAATTTCGAATTTGAAGTAACTGCATCCGCGCTTTTATAAGCTTGGATGGGCCTTAAAAATATTTTAAAAAATCATGTCTCATTTTTCACGTATTTTATGCCAGAATAGTTCTTTATTCATTTTGAAGTTCGAAAGCAGCTCAGTAATTTTAAGAATATAACTCAAATTATAAATTTTGAATTCATAATAATTATACTCATGTATTTACGAATTCGGCAAGTAGAATATCATAAAACTATAAAGTTAATTTTTGACTGAAAAAATTTATGTATTTGATATTTCTATTTGCCGTGTAGCTCACTTATTTATTTATATTTCTGTGTGTTTATATTCGCTATAAACTCTGTCGTGTTTGGTTTTTGGTTGATAAGCGATTTAGAAATATCTGATGAAAATATTTGTTTCCACGGTATTTACACTGAAACTTCGATTAACCGTTACTCGTTTAACCGTTAGTTTCTGTTATCCGTCATCGTCTAAAAAGTAACGTAGGTTTATAGTAGTATTACAATACATTTCTGTACGTTACTACTTTTATATTTAGGTTTCTATTGATCGTTTTGTAAAATTAAATACAATATGTAAGTATTATTCACTTTTAAAGGATTTTATTTTCATTTTCGTCCCAAGCCAGCACTGAAATTCCATTACTGTGCATATGTATTGAGAGAGTTCTGTTATCCGTCTGTTCGGTTATCCGTCACTACCCTGGTCCGGACGGTGATGGTTAATCGAAGTTTTTTTCTAATTTCTCAATAAAATCAGTTTTGAAAATCGTAGGAACAAAAATATATACACCATCGGAAATAACAAACAATTTTCTTTCAAATGAAGTTAGTTTTGAATTTCTAACGTAATTTACTGAATTTTGAGAAATTTTGGAAAAATAATGACTTTTATGTTAATTTTTCATTTGTATATTGGTGCATCCGACGTTCCAATAACGCTATCACTTTCATTTTTTTCAGCTTATAACTGGAACGTTTCTGTCGGATTTACAACAATAACCGTTAAAATACCTTTTTCCGTTTTTTTTTAAATTACTTTTTCCCTGATCAGTTTAAACAGCTTTTTTTGCTAGCGATCTTCTCAGCGAGACATTTACCGGAGCTACATTCTCCGTTCCCAAAATTCATTGTTGCAATTTCGTTGGCTGGCGGCGAAGAACGCAGGGGATGACGTCATAACCTTTAACTGAATGACTCAATAATTATTTTCGGCAGTGTCTTAACATGTTTCCCTTTGTCTCGCATATTTCGCTTGCTGTTTAATAATGATTTTCACGTTGCAATTTTTTAATATTTTTTTGGATTAACGTACATTACTGTTTTCCTGAAAATCAATAATGTGTATCTTTTGTTTTTATTTTGTTTTCAAAACTTTTTCGTTTTCGTGTCATTGTGGGGTTTTTTCTTTCTTTTTTTTTTTCATTTTGTTGAAGTCCTGATTCCACGGGCAACGCCGTGCGCGTACTGCTAGTTAATGAGAAGAAGATATATGAATTGCATCTGAAATATAGTTGTTTTCCACAAAAATCCACCCCTTATTTTTATACTTTAGAGAAATAAATGTAAGTACAATTAATTTTACTCTTTAATTTTTTTTAAAAAAATATTTGTTTGAATTTATTATAGCTCTTTAATAATTGTAATTCAGTGTAATTAATTTGTTCAACACAAAAATGTGTTAAAGGATTATCGCAAATTTTGCGTATCCAATATTTGAAAAATTAGATATAGCGAATCCTCGGTTAGTGCGAACTTCTGGATCAGTCCATTGAGGGTTCGTTATAACAGGGTTTCACTGCATTTATTTTTCTTTCGAGCACAAAAGTTTATATTTATAATTTATATTAAAAATTATATATAAAAATATTCCCAAAAAAAGTTTTTTTTTAATTCATGCCTTCAAGTATACATCTGAACTCTTGATGTCCATATGCGCGCAACGTACATAGCAGTGAATATTTCAAAAATATATTCATATTTCCTTTGTAGAATTTCCTTATCTTTAAATATATTCTATGATTTAAGGGCAATATTTTTATCGCGAATTGTCCTGAAAATCTGAATGTATTCAGGAAACCTTCATTGGAAGAAAGAAAACTCTTTTACCCAGAATGAGTTTAGTTTTCCACTTCGCGATTCAATCAATTCAGAAGGTCTACAAAAGGCCTGAAGTAACAAAAAATACAATCTCAATGAAAGAGATTTTGAACGATACACGATTTGTCTCACTTAGATGCTTAATCTTGGAGATAAGAAAACTATATAACATTTTTATTAGTATAAATACATATGTTTTCAAAATTTTATTCAGAGAAACGCGTTAATATATTTAATCGAAAAGTCTTCAAAAGCTCTGAAGAAAACATTTTGTTCAAAACCCATAATTATATGACCTTCTAGATATATTTTCCCACTCCGTAAAATCCAAATGTACCCTTTTTGCTAGGGATATCCAGAAGTTTGAAATACCACAATAGGAGTTGCTATAAAAGAACTTTAAATATCCTCTAACTATTGGATACTGATTAAAACTATCGGATAACATTTAACTAATATAACTATTTCATTCGTTCCAATGAGATCAATTTTAACTTGTCAATCCCAAACCATTTTGAAAATAGGTTTTATCACAGTTCATTATGAATGATGGTATTTGAATCAGTAAATAAATCATTATACATGTTCTTTAGATCATTTTCATTCAAAGAATTCCATTGGATTTTAATAATTCCTAAATAATTTGCGGTGCATGCAAGTAAACTACATTTAATATCAGATAAAAACTGACTAATTCCAAAATTTGTATACTGTTATCATGAAATGAATTTTTACAAAAGATTCGAACATGAAGTCTCGAATTAATTCATCAGAGTCAAATGATTCATCAGAATTATATGATTTTTTTAAAGTTAATATGTGAAGGCCACTTTCGCTTTCAAAATAGCAAAATTTCGTTGCTTTGATTCCCTTTCTTAAATACGAAAAAAAGGGAAACAAAAATTATATCTAATATTTCGAAATTTTGCATGGGTATTGTGCAAGAAATTACTTTTGCCAATAACGAAAGGTTTCAGAAAGAATTTTCTCTTTAATACTATAGATACTTTGACGATAATTTTAGTAAACGGTTTTGAAAGCAAATAATAGATTCAGCTTCTATGGACCTGTTATGTCTTGTCGATTACAAGCGGGTGCTGACGCCTGATGCCAGACTTACATCTCTCAGTAGTAGTTCTGATCTAGGTTGATACATTGGCCTTTTTGTTAAGGCCAAATTTTGGAAATTTGGTCTTTTTGCGAAACGCTTGGCCTTAGAAATTTTTGTCTTGCCTTAACTTCCTTTCTTACCTTATTTTCGCTTTATTTCCATTCAAGATTTATAGATATTATCCTTTAAAATTAATTCTACTGTCTGAGTTATGTTTGTGTTTCTTCGTATCATAGCAAAGTACTGGCAGAAAAAATTGAAAAACCAATTTCTTTGTTCTCATTTCTAACTTTTTCTGATTGAATCCTTATACGAACAGTTGTTAAGCACATGAAATCGTAAAATGCTTGTCATTTTTATTTTGGGAGGGGGGAAAGGGATGATAGATAATTTCGAACAATTCATTAAATAAAAGTCGTTTTTGCAATTTTTTGTTTAGTGAGAATTTGCCTCAGCAATCAGCTGGAAACGTTTTAATATTAAATTTGATAATGATGTAGAGGTATTTGCTCTTAGATGATTGGAGATATAAAGAAACTTTAAAAAAATAATTTACAAAACGATGCACTGTTTTATATTTGGATATTAATTGAATAAAATAAACAACAACGGAGTTAAGAAAATATCTTTCTTTAAATTTTAAAGAGTTTTAAAAATCGCTTGGCTATTCATCATGAATATTTGTAATTACTTTTATTTATATTCATCAAATTTAAGTTGCTTTTTTCGCACCTTTAGACATGTATTATGAGTACAGAATTACTTTTTATGTATTACAATCAAATTAAAAAATCATATAGCTCGTAAAAATATTTTTGTTACTTCGGGAGTTGAGATACTTCGTTCATGCTATTTCATTTAACCTTCCAGCAGAAAATACTTATAATATACATCGTAATACATACTTATATCGTTCTTATATAAATTTAACTGGAAACGTAGGACTGCCTTCCTCCCATTGAGGTTTCAGGAAGGAATTTGATTTACACGCCAAAACGCCACAAAAAACGTTGCATGGGAGATCCTCTATATCTCGGTAACCACATATGTTAAAAACCTAACTAATATCTTATTTTAGAGATAAAGGGTAACAACAGAAGTTATAAAAAAAATTGAAAATCGGAATTGTGTGTAGTTCAGCGCCTACCAAGTCGCAAAGTTGGGCAAAAATACGGATGAATTGGTGACGCGATCCTCTATATCTCAGTAACTACGTATGTTAAAAACATAACTAATGTCGTATTTTAGAGATAAAGGGATAATAATTTTTAAATCGGAAGAGAGTCACGCGAGTAAAGTAGACCTACGCCTTTAACATCAGCGGCTGTTTGGGAAAAACAGCCTCCCGTCATTTTTTTATTTATATAATCTTTGTTTATCTAACTAATAAATACAGATTACATTAATAAAAGTTGCATTTATTTTTGTAAAACAACACGATATAAATTTGTAATACATTGCACGATATAAGTGTGTCCTTTATAGGCGCGCCCGCTGGAAGGTTAAATATAGTTTATAAAATTATAATTGACAATAGGATAAATAACTACTGCGAAAAAATACGAAATCAAGGTATTTGCCCATCTAAAGCATTGGAAAAATGGATATGTTTGCAGATTTTGTTATCATAGAACGACTTCCGTGTATGTCAACATAGTAAATTCCTGTTGTTGTAATACGTTTTTTATCAGAGTAGCTGTCGATTATTTCATATAGAAAAAAAAATCGCTCCAAATATGCGTTGTTTGATCTAGCAATTCTTTCTAAGAACTAATTTCAGATTCAAGTGGATTTTGTTTTTCTTTTGAAAGAACGCAATGAGTCGATCAACAATTTTTTAAACTTTTTTTTACAATAAGTTAATCAACATGATTTTTCGACTAAGCTTGAACTAGGATTATTTTTTTTCATGTTTTCTAAGCACACTTAGAGATATTATTTTAGGAATATGTTTCCGAAATTCAACTGATTTACGACGCGTGAATACATATTGACATTTGAGATGAAAATTATCGGTTGAAAAATATATTTTAAAAAATAAATGAGTGGTACAAAATGAATCCTGAAATTATTTGTTTCTAAATATGTTTGAAATAATATTCAGCCTCAATCACCACACCAATTCATACCTCAAGAATTGAACCTCTCGTGGTCCATGTGAGATAATATCAGAAACAAATATGAAGTGTTATACATAAAGTGACCATTTATCTTTTCCCTCAAAACGGGACATTTTTCAATTTTTAGGTAATATTATGTGAATTCAAGAAATCACATAATTCTTCAGTTTTTATTTGTTAATGAAAAGACACGTGAAAATAAATAATTCATGTGATCTTGCATTTTTCTAAAGAACGCATTTTTACTTCAATATATTTGGTGTAGATTTTAAAAGAGAATGAAATTCTTGGTAGTATTTCTTAAAATTAACTTCGGTCATTAACGTTGTTTTATAAATTGCGACTTGCAATTGTGTTTTCTAGCTCGTCCGCAACTTATTCATAACAAAAAAAGAACTCTTTCCACGGGTGCATTAGTGCCGGGCACATAGAATATATTCAATAATTGTACGAAAGTTCGTTTGATTTAAATTATTGGCGTGAAAGTGTTTGAACAGTTCCACCCAATGACTTTCGGTTTTAATATTCCCAGTGTTTCATTCTGTCACTTCATGCGGTGTAATGAAGTTAGAACTAAGTGCGAGATAGGAGGCTTCTGATCAACTTACATATGTGTGACAAGTATAGCGCATGCTCCGTCATCACCAGGCCACTAGACATTACCTTCGGATTTTTTATTTTTTATTTTGGGCGTCTTCTTGTTTGAAACTGTTATCGTGGGTTGCACCCTTTCCAGTGGCGAATCCAGGATTTGGGTCTGGGAGGGGCTGAGGTCATAAAAATTTTGTACCGTCGTGACGAATCTCAAACCTCATGGCTTATGTGAACCAAGACACTAACTTTACAGTCTTGAAAATTTTCCGACTTTTCTAGTCATTAAACTTGTACTTGTAGCGTTGACGCGGTTGAAAACATTTTTTGGCTAGTTATTTCATTGCATTTTTTATTAAATTATCGAAAGTATTGTGGGGTTCTTTATGATTGCTATTGTCAGGTGAAGAAAGTCTGTGAAGTTAAAGTTTTTTGGTTTACATAAGTTATGAGGTTTGAAATTCGTGCCTACGATACAAAATTTTTATGATCACATACTCCCCCCCCCCCCCCGACCCGAATCCTGGATTCGCCACTGGTACTACGAAACAGCAGCGCATCCAACTTTTTTCAGTGTATAAATGTAATCATTAATTTATTTAATTTTGCAAATAATATATAAATTCATCATTAGTAAAACGCACTTTTCCCTTTAGAGTTTTCAATCTTCAAGAGAAATGCAGGAAACCACAGTTTGTGCCTATCTTCGTAGAGGGAGAAAACTTCTCAAAGCACTGCCTTTTAATTCAGTATCGATTTCCTACTGAGTAACAAAGCGCATTCTTTTCTAGTACATGATTTGTCAAAGGAAGAAGGTCCTATCGAAAGTACAGTACTAGAAACAGTACAGTACTACAGTACTAGTACCTACTAGAAACGTTAGAAGAGGGGTTTAAAACGTTTTTGCAAGGCGAAAATATTTCCCACGACCAAAAATTTGAAAAGTAATATAAAAAAGATGACGGATTATTTAATAATAAATAAAAATATTTAAAAAAACAATATACTATAATTTTTGTTCGTAAATAAATAGTAAATAACATCCGTACATGTGTATTTGTTTAAACCCTACACTTTCATGAATTTTATTGTTCAGATGCTGCTGTGTAAATTCTTATAAACGATAGTAAGAACTGCAGGAAATATGACTCACAAAATTTAATTTGAAGTTCAATTTTTAATTGAAACTAATTAAAAACTAGTTAGTTTAGTTACAATTTCATTGTTAATACTTACCTACATGAAATAAAAAATCTGATTTTATTTTTGTTAATTAATCATTAATTTCTTGAAAATTAATTAAAAAAGACAAAAATATATGACTGTGCAATGTGATAAAAGACTACAAGACTACAATGCACGAACCGCCACTGGTAGAGGCAGAACGCACACCCCTGTACCTGGAATCAGAATCATTGATTCTTTAAGCAGTTGGATAGGTATGCAGCCCCCTTTTATATTTATTTATTTACATTTAAAACATTATATCTGGCATGAAAGCTTATATAAAAAAGGGGGGAAACGGTCATTAAAAATAAGTATAAAAGTAAAAATTAATTAAAAATTCAAATTATTTACGAATTCAAATTAAAAACTTTCGAATTAACCCCTTAACTGATTAATTTTCGTTGCTATCTAATAAGATTTTCCCTTCTGTTTTGGAAAGAGGCTGTCGTTTTCATTCATCTCAGAAGGCATATAATACTTCAGATGTTTATAGATTCTAAATAATTTTATGTAAAATTATACAGCTTATTAATGATTAAATATTAGTTTTAAGACAAAAAATGCTATAATTCTATACACGAGTATTCTCGGGCTTTTAAGTTAAGCGGTTAACAAAGTTCCACTGTATTGCTCCTGTGTAAATGAATACATTATTTACGTTTTAAATATACTTTTGTATTCAAGCTTTTCACCTAAAACTTCTTCAAGATCGTGACTGATGTATTAAGTCTCGACTACATGAAAAAAGGAGTATTCACTTTTATGCCAAATATAGAATGATTTTATTCATTTTAAATTAATATGATTTAATTATTTTTCTTACTTTCTCTATTTATTTGCTGTTTTTCAGCAGTTTAAGAAGAGATTTTTATAAACATTAACTACGATAACGGTTCTTAACTTTCAGTGTGCTAGCTACATTTGGTAAAACTAGATACCACTCAATTATCAGCAGAAAAAACTATATAGAGTGTCTCAAAAGGTCGTATAGAAACTTTATATAGGTGGATTTTGAGATCTGTCACGATCTAATGATGTTTTCAAATTAAATATATTTTAATCTTTTTGCATTATTCATTTACAATACTCGGATTGTTTAGATACTGATTAATTAATTTAAAAAAAACAATAACTTACAGCTCTGATTTAAAGAAGTGGTAGAATCTTTTGAATTTCTTATGTTCTTTTGTTGCGTTCAAAAATGGTGGGTAATATAATAGAATACCCAGTGGCGTAATTAGACACTGTGGGGCCCTTTGAAAATTAACTGATCACTGTCACTAATTATAAAAGTATTTTATTTTTGAATTGCTTAATCACACCTTGTAACGCCATTAGTTCAATGATACGTATTTTAATATTTAGAAAGAGTAAGGAAATATTTCAGGATTTATTTACATTTTTATTTGGCACAACTTTTTCTTATTTTTTTGTAAATTAAAATTATTTACAATTAATTTAAAATCGGTCATTCCGATTTTTTATTTCAGCGAAAGTGTTTATTGCTTCTTCAAAAAGTTTATGTTCGAGCCAAAGGATCTTCAATTGGCAGCATTACCAAACTGCACAAGGCCACGGTGGCCTAGTGGTAAGGGCTGGGCTTCGGTTTCCAGGCTCGAAACACGATTCCACTGAAGATAAGCCGAGTATGTAAATCTGACGTCGTGGGTCAAACAAACTACGGCTGGTGGGGTGCGGCAGTTTGGAGAGGGGTTGTCATCTCAGGTGTCGTTTTCGTCATCTGACCGTAGTTCAGAATTACGAGTTCCATCCCAAAGTAAACATCGTATCACTTCAGAAGAAGACTAATTAACCACATCGGAATTTATATTTCTTTCTCTTTTCATTTACTGGGCGCTGAAAGAATCTAACAACATCAACTAAACAGAATATAGAAGTCTCTTTATTGTTGTTTTTTTCATCTAAAATATTGAAAACTTGATTCGAACCTCTCTATTCCTCTCTTTCCATATATAACTTTGACATATCAAAACGTCAAACTCACGTTTTACAATATCACATTTTTTTACAAGTATTGTACAGTTTGATTAAAGGGAAATGGTGCTGAAAGAATCTGACAGCATCAACTAAATAGAATATATAAATTACAGAAGTATAGATCGTTTCAATATCCCGAGACTAGCACTTTTGGACGCTTTTATTCCTGAAAGGGACGACAGGCAATGAGTAAGATGAGCCCACTTCAATGTATATTTTTCTAAGTTCGGAATTTTGTGGGATTTGCTAAATACATAAGCCGATTCTTTTTGTAACTATAGACTGAAATAAAGCAGAAATACTAACTTGTTGTGTATACTGTTCAGCAGCGGACTACCACTTTTGGATGATTTTACACATGAAAGGGTTGTCAGACAATGAGTCATACGAGCGCATTTCTTTTTTAGGTTACGCGAAGTAAAACGTAAACATCTCCCCCTCAATTTTTCACTTTTCCCTATTTTGGTGAAATTGACTCCGCCTTGCGCCCGCCAAGGCGGAGTCATATATATATATATATTGAAAAGTTTAATTAAAGAGCAATTTCTCATATCTGTTTCAAAACTCCTCCTCTTCAGCTCAATAGGGCCGAAGTGGCCTCATGGCAGTCACGGCCTCGTGGTCGATGGGTTCGAGACACTATTCCATAGAAGATCCGTCGTCTATACGGGTTTGGAACAAGTTGAATTTGTCGATGGTCAAGTGTCCTCCCGCCGGTGTGGAGTGGAAGTTTGGAGAGACGACTCGAGTGTTGTCCTCGTCATCTGAACGCGATTCAAAATTTCGAGGTCCGTTCCAAAATAGCCTTCGTGATGCTTTCGACAAGTGGGACGTAAATACAACGAAACTAAGTTAAACCATGTAACCTGTTTTGTCCAATGGGATTCCTAAAGCATGAATTGATGAATTTTTATTTTGAAAATGAACGCTCGGCACCAGCCGTGGTGGCAGGAATGGTTGAAATCACCATCAAAGCAATACACGCATTGATTTATTAATACATTAATTTATTGTTCAGTCCTGGAGTGTTGCAGATTTGAATTTATAAATTTCACGTAAATTTTGTTCTTAAAAGGAACACCAAAACCTTTCGGAGTTGAGATCGCCATTTTTAACTTCATGCGGTAAAAGCAGAACAAAAGAAGCGTAAAAAAATGGTAAAAGCAAGATGAAATGCTTATGATAACACGAGATGGAATTTGATGTAGATATTTTTTCTGTACGTAGTTCATGGTTGCATTCTTTAGGCTAAACTTAAATAAACTGTATCACCGTATTTTTTAGTAAAAAGACGTAGTATTTTGTTTTCTTTCGCGATGCTTAATTTTGTCAAAAAAAAATTAAAACCGTGGAGTGTAGAGAAGTAGCAGTGACTATATGCCTATGTAATTGTAACCTCTGATAAGGGTCCTCTAAGAAGAACATGAACCCTTGCAATTCTGCCCACCTTATAGTTAGCTACAGAAAGTAACCATAATTTTTCTGCACTTGCTCTGTTAAGTTCTTGCAAAGCTCAACATAACGTAAATGGATCGCGGTTAGATTGTCATCAGTAATTCCCCATGCTTAGGCTATAGAGAATTCCTATATGTGTATTTCAAATTACTTAAACGGAAGTTACGCCTTTGAAATAACAAATGTTACATAACAAATCCTCAAAAAGTAATCCTTTCTGCTAGAAAAAAATACATATATTGGTACTTACGTATTAACGCCACCGAGGCTACAGATTTGGCGGTTTTTAAGTGCCGCCAAATTTGGCGGTTTTTGTACTTATGTATTAACGCCACCAAGGCTACAGATTTGGCGGTTTTTAAGTGCCGCCAATTTGGCGGTTTTTGTAAACAAGATTGCTCTTTATTGGCGCATTACCGCCAATCTATAACCTCGGTGGCGTTAATACGTAAGTACCCATATATTCTTATTAAACCCCTATGCCAGGGGTGGGGAACATTTTCACACTGAAAGGCCTCATTAAATTTCGACAGTTGAGAAAAGGCCGCACGAACAGAATCTTAAAGGTTAATTCTGTAATTATTATTATATTGCAGACAAGTATATTATTTCAATGCAAATTATAAATAACTCAAAAAGGCCACAGGTACTCCGTCCTTTCTCTATTCATTTGCTACTGAATCACAAGTGCATCAATCGTATTTTTAAACTTATAGATTAAAATTAATTCATTCATAGACGTTATAATTTGAAACAAAATTCGCCAAAATATTTCCAATAAGCAGTGAGAATTTTCAAATTACGGTGTCAATAAAGGATTGATAAAATGAACTTGGAAGTGCCAGTGAGTTTAAAAGTCACTTACATCCATCTGAAAGTGATCCTTCACTTTTTTAGCTACGTCGCCATCAAACGTAACGTATTATCTTAATCAAGGTTTGCGTGAAATCGTTACATCAGTTTTATGCAACAATGACGAATTGCTTCAACAAATTATTTGTAATACTAATTATGCCTTTGAAGTTGACCTCTAAATTCTTTTTCCTTATTGCTTTCGACACCTAACTTCTAAAGTACCTCAAAGATATATCATAGTGCATACTTTATATTCCCTTCCCGCGCACAATTTTATTACCGAATCAAATTTTTGTGTTTCATTCGTTAATTATAACTTTAAAAAAAAGTTATTCGTATAATTTTAACATAGATTTTTATGAAAGTTTGTGTTTTGCTACATCGTGAACATGCAAAAAAGTATAAATATTGTTGATGATGAAATAAATGAACATGGCCAAAACTTGCATAACTGGTTTTTCCCATGTAAAAAAAAAGTAGCAATTGTTTCTTCTTTTTGATGAATGAGTCAGCAAATATAATGTAATTATATATTTTACAAATGGCATTGACCAGACATGACATTTCTGCATCTCCTTGAATATTAAGTTGGGTAATTTTGTTTCGTGTCAGCTTATCAGTTTTTGTGAATCATCGAAGAAATTTGCATATATTGTTTAGTTTTAGCGTTCAAATACTCCTTCTTTTCACAACGTACCGTGCGGTGGTTAGAATTAAAATATTCATATTTATATATAATAACAATAACATTCGTATATCGTTATAATAGTATTCATATATTGTAGAATACTATTATAACTATATATGAATGCTATAATCTCTATGGTACGCATACGAAAATAAGAAAGCTATCATTTCTATGGTACGCATTTCAGAATATAAGATACGACTGGCACCAAAAGTTCCAAAACAGAACTACGGTGGAAGATTGGTGAACAGCCCGTAGTATTAACATAATTCAATTGTTGACGCAATGCAATTTGATTATAAACGCGATGCATATTAATTACTTTTTCAAAGGATTGCAATAGACACTAGCAATTGTCATAAAAATCCAATTAACAAATTAATTAATGGATACAAAGTAAAGAATGACCATCTTTATCAGGCTTCTTTCTTTTTTCCATTTTCCCTTGTTTTGAAATGCGTACCACGGAGATTTGGTGTTCTTACGGTCATAGTTTTTTCCTCTACACTGCTCTGAGCAGGTATATTGTCATACTAATCGCCCTGCATGAGTGTCATAAAGTTATTTACACAAAACACAGCACAGGCAATGAAAAGCTATTTATATCCATTTGAAACAATCGTGGTTTGAATTATACACAGACAATCTACTTCTTACATAAAACAGATGTGTTTCCTTATACTTGTGCACTCAGTTTACTTCTATCAATCCAACTTCAGATTAATGTAGTTCTTCAAGCGGGTAGGCAAGGGCAGGAAGCATATCCCATTCGGCAATTGCCAACTGTCATACAGACTCTTCCTAATGGAACAGCGACATATATGTTGCAACTCCTGAGGTCCACTGCATCTTTTCTCCAATTTCGGCAAGACATCCATCTCTATCACCTTCGCCAAGACATCCTCGACTGAATGGGAGCGATTCCTAATTCTCTGGCATTTCATCAGCACTGACGAGTCCACGGACTTGACAGCCCTCAGAAGGATGTTGCCCATCTCTTGGATTTCGTGAGGTATTGTCTCAAATCTGGATGATGCGTACATTCCGAGGATGCCAGTGAGCAGCTTGCCGACGTTCTCATCTTTGGGGCTTGCTGTCACGAAGAGGCCGTGTTCCAGCAGCTTGGGCAGTATTTCTGGAAACGTGAAGGACATGGCGCAAGGTGGCTGGCAGAGGAGATGGGAAGACTGCCTACCAGGTGTCCTTCTAACGCAGTGTATGATGAACTGCTCAGCGAATCTCTTGTTGTCGAAGAGGATTCTACTCTTGTAAGCGTGCTCGATGAAGTAGTCGACCGGTTTAATCTGAAAAAATGGAAGTTCCTTAAAGTTCTCTAAAATATGGAGGGAAACATAGCATTTAAATCAAGCAAATATAATTTGATGAAATTTTGCTTTTATTAAATTGGCCTTTATTACAATAAAAGACATAGCACTTAAGTATCACAAAAGGAATTTGTCTAACGATATCAATAACTGAATATTATTATGAGAAGAATTACAATAAGCTATTAGAAATCTTTCAATTTAACAAATTTCACGCTACTCGAAAGCCTTTTGTAAGGGCTTAATAATTTATTCTCTTTCATTCAATAGTTAAGTTTTTGCACTTTGATGGTTAAGTTTAAAAGTTAAGTCCACCTATTCAAATCATGAATATCTTTGTATTATCTTTTCTGTCTGCCATTTATGATGTAAAAATTGCTCATTCCTATGGAGTGGTGCAAATCATTACAGATTAAGGCAAATATGTGTTAAATTAGCAGTGTTTTCTGACGTTACATTTTTCAGCTTTCATAAAGTCTAATTTAATTTTGATCACCAGAATTTTTAAGTTGAATACTATAAATGTATCGATGAATATGTAAAATTGCATTGCCTGATCTAACTCTGTTTATTCAGATTTCTTTATAAAATATTTATTTCGATCTAATCTTCTCTCAGTTTGGATTCCGTTTGAAAGAAAGGTGGCTAGCAAACTTTTTTTAATCATCGTCAGACAAACTTTTGCTTTCAACTCAAAGTTTCAGCTATACTTTCATTTTCTCGAGTCCAAAAATTATCTTTCATACGAATGGAAATGTTTTAACATTTTGAAATGACTATCACTTAATTCATCACTTTCACTATCTTAATTATTATATATTTATTACTGTCACTTTCTTAATTTTATTTGTAAATTTTTAATTGCAAAACAAATTTAATTTTCAAAGCGGAAATATCTTTCTTATATTTTCCGTTTTGTTATTTTTCTCCGAATTTAACTTCCGTGTGCTAAAATGCTTAGTTATTTTTCCTCCGAAACTTTTCCTGCATCAAAAAAAAATCACTTCGTATCTAATCATATCTAATGTTGGAAGCTCTCTAGAATGCATTACTTGAGGCTGCCGAAATAGATAAATTACCCGTGTTTCACGAAGTGCCAGCTGAATTTTAATTAACAGACAACTTTAAACTGAAATAACTTCTCAAAGCCTCACTAGACGTTGCTATCTTGTGTGCAATGAGAGTGGGAATAAAAGGAAATAGTTTAACGTGATTTCCACCCTTTTTCAATGTGTCTTCCAATTATGCGTGTGTGTCTGTGTCTGTGTCAGTATGTATGTGCATGTGTGCGTAGGTGCGCGTCCGTGCGTGTAAGTGTATGTTACTAGATCTGAAACTTCTCACTTTGAAAACATTATCCATTCATTCCTTTGCCCTGTTTCAAAAGGTTTTTACTACTATCTGCAACGACTCAAATGCTATTTCAGTTCTAAGTTCTAGGTTAATTAAACCTCATCCTGTAGTTAATTCAAATTGTTAAACATGAACAGCTCATCCAACACAAGATGCTTATTCAAACTAACAATTACTACTTCTTTTTCACTGTGGCATTATACTCGACTTTTTCCACCTCAATCTTCGTTATTCCTTTATGGTTCTCAAAAATAGAGCCTTATCTGATCATCTGAACAACAAATGATGACGTAACTTCCCTACGTATGAGAAAGTAACTTGCTTCTCTAAGAATAATTTTATTCATAATAAATAAGCGCTCATATAGCAAATAGATGGAAGTTTTAGGAGTGGCCTGAATTCATATAATTTGGCTACCATATTTTTACCTTCAAAAAACTAAAATTGCCACAAATGAACCTTTGTTAATAAAAGAATAAGAGGTAAATAAATTACTTTTTCATTTCCATTAAATGGTATGCAATACAGTCAAATAGCACTAAGCTGCCACATAATGCCTTTAAAAATAAAAAAAAAAGTTGATCAAGTAGACTGCTATAATATTGGTTAAAATATATATATAAGCTCTTTCGGTTGCAGATCCAACGAGAACCATATAAAGCGTACATAGTGGATACCAAACTTGCCGACGTGGATAAATACATAGATAAGATGGCCATAATTCTTTTTTATGGAGGAAGAAAAGGTATCAGTTAGCTAAATTAAGGAATAGGGAATCATCTCTAAATTATATATTTTGAGATATAAAGGATGTCCACAAATTATTGCCGGGTTCCCTTACTTTTCAGTGAAGATGTTGAGTATTACAAGAGAACCTCAGGAATCCTAACCCTAGAAATCCAAACATCTTTTTTTAATTTTCAGAAAATTTTTTATTAAAAAATAAAAGAAAATAACAATTAGGAACCAAAAACAAAGATAATGTTTATTCCTAATTTAAAAGAAACATTTTAATTGGCATTTAAAAATGAATACAGCACCTTAATTAGTAGGGAAAAAATCGGTTATCTTCTTCTGACGTACAGGAACTAAACCTGCTTGATGTTGCTAGCTCTTTCTGTGCTCTTTCACAGAGTACTCAAAGTCAATACTCTATAGCATTTAGTATAGCAAGAGTATTTTACCGAATTTCCTGGATAATCCGAACAGAGGTCAACCCTAATTAGTTCGAATTCCCGAGGCTCTACTGCATTACATATTCATAAAGTACAAGTCAAAAAAAGTTTTTTTAATAGCACAAAGTTAAGTAATTTCCACATGGCAGCCTATTCGCGACATGTAACCCATCGACATTAGGCGGGAAATTGAGTTTAGTCTCAAAGACTTACGTGCAACGAAAGTCTGTCACAACTTTTGTACTAAAGTCATTTTTATAGCTACCAGCTCTTAGAAGTTTTGCTGTTCTTATTCCGTCCAAGATACTTAAATACTTAACTGCTCTTGTCTAAAGACTGCGTGCGTTTTCCAAACCCAAACCTAGACTCATCGAGACTGCACTCAATTTTCAGCCAAGAGTCGATTGGTTACATGCCGCGAGAGACTGCCATGTGGAAATTACTTAACTTTGTGCTATTAAAAAAAACTTTTTTTGGGTTGTACTTTATGAATATGTAATAACTAGAAAATCACCCTTCAATTGCCTCTTCATTCGAGAGATTTCCGAGATATATATGGGAGAGAGGTATATATCTTCATTCGAGATATATATGGGAGAGAAATGTTTAACATTGATGGAAAAACAAATAAAATAAACATATGTTTTATGACAATTTGAATGAATTTTTTTTTATTTACATAATTCTTTATTCAAAAAACCTCTTGGTAAACAATATTCCAGGTGAAGTATTTTTCGTTGTTTAACAATTTTCCTTGTACTTCAGATGTCTTTGTGTAAATTTTAACGTTGCCAAAATATATTATCAAATTATATAATCACTATTTCAATAAATAACGTGGCGTCCAAACTATATCACGCGCATGATATACCACTGACGTAATTTACTACTTTCTATTTAAAAACGGAAATTAATTTGAAATATATGATTAATATGATTTAAAATTTCTCGGGAACTATTAATCATAGAAAAATAAATTTTATACCAATCGATAGAAAATTTTATTTCACTATTTTAGAGCTAAAAAAATTTGAAATTAGAACGACAATTACTCTGTTAAATTTAAAATAACTGAAATTTAGGTTCTCTAACAATAAAATAATGCTGTTTAACTTCTCGCAGTGCTATGGTGCGAGTTTTATTGTTGGTGACGTCAGAGCGTTACCGAGAGACAAATCTGGGATATTGTATTAGTAATATTTATCGTCATGTTTTTTAATCAAAAGATATGAGGTAAGGAAATCCCGACAATAATTTATGGACGCCCTGTATCTCTTTTTTACTTTGTCGAATACTAGAAAAGTATTGTAATCGTCCAAACATTCGACCGTCGGATTTTGAAGAAGCTCCATTTTTTTACCTCCCTAAGTCCAAAAAAGGCCCTTTTTTTGGAATTATGTCCATTTGTCGGTAGGTCTGTTTGTGAACACGATAGCTCAAACACGTAAAGAGTAGACAAATGAAATTTGGTGTGTCGTCAGTACACTAAAATTGTATATTTCTATTAAATTTTAGACAAAATCCATCTACGGGGAATATGTCCATCCGTGTGAAAGTGAGCATGAACACTAAAATATGCAATTTGGTAGATGGATGAGTTTTGTCATGCAGCTTTGTCACTCGTCTTTATCACTTTATTAAATTTTTCAAAGGGTTGACTGTCTGTCGCTCAGTCTATTCGTGTGTATGTGGACAAGATAATTAAAAAATGCAACAAGCTGGAGGAACAAATTTCACTGTGTGATTAATCTTAACAATAAAATTGTGGATCTCTAACATATTTCGGGTGAAATCGGTCAAAAGGGAAAAGTCCAAAATGCATACTCTATTCTTTTCACTAAACGACGAGGTTAAGCACAAGACGTTCCATATTGACGTGTCGAAGAATACGAGAAAATCAAGGAGAAAACAATCCCAAAAGTTGCAAAACGTGATAAAATTCTAATGATGCTTATTTTCAAAACTAATTATTGCATGAAAAGTAAGTAGTCTGTTGTACAACGAATGGTATTTTCTTCAATTCTGAATCGCAAATCACTCATAAGATAATGCAATACTTATGCATAATCTGCAATATTGAAACCCGAAGTCCATAAAACGGTGGTTGGTCACGAAGCGCGTAACTGCATCCTATTTTAGGTTCTTAAATAATTAAGTCTCTATATTCACTGTCGAATAAGAGTTCTTCAGCACTCGTTAGATGTCTTATTAAGAGCAGTTTCCGCATGTGATTGGATTAGATTTACGCACTGATTAAACCTGAATGAAGGTCTTCTGAGAGTTTGGTCCTGATTACTTCTAATCATCCAAACAGCCGAGGAAGGAACTAGATCTGTAATGACATTACAAGAAAAGTTTTCTTCTTTACCAGCTTGATGAATGAGACTAAAGTTTCTGCAAATATTTTGAAGATATAACAATGAACATAGGATGCTTTCGTCACTTGCCTCCGTTTCTTTTTTTCTGAAAACAGTGTTAAAATAAAAGGAAATTCCTCTCGTGAAGCCAGAATGTGAAGGTAGATTCCTTTTTGTATAAGTTAAGGTTAATAAAGTGCAAGCAATCCTTACATAACAGCAAATAAGTGTTGAAATATCTTGGAAACGATAAGACCAAAACTTTTAAAGGGTGAAAACTATCAAAAAGCTTTTAGCACAAAAGCTTTCAGTTATGATGAAGCAATAATTCGCCTAATTTGAATCATCTTTACATCTTCAGTTGCAAGGTTGACATAGCGAAAAGAAAATTTCAATTTCCTACCACCGTTTCCAGTATTAACTTCATAAATGCTGAAACTAATGGGCTGACAGAAGGGGGAAATGGAAGGAAACAGTTTTTCCCTTCCATTCAAAACCTCAACTCAATCAAAATCACTTTTTTCCCTCATTATTAGGGAATGTAGAAAGTTCTTAGATTATTAATATCTGCATTTTATTTTTATATATCATCTTTAAAATGGTATAAATACATTGAAATTTTGTTAAATGTAAGATATGTTGCAAGCGAACAGATTAGCAAAGGGAAATCTTAAGAAGTTTCTACAGAATTCATTACCACTGTTTTTGTATGTACACATAATCATAGGATATTTTTCCTGATTTTGTATCGTAGACTCATTTCTTGTTGGCTCGACGTGATATCATTGGTTGCTTTCTCAAAATAAAAGTATCATTTATAACTAAAATGAAAAAATTCAATATTAAAAAAACTAAAATTTCTGTAGTTTCCCTAATTTTTTTTTGTATTGATTTCTGACTTAAATTGTTCTGCTTATACTAAATTTCTAAGTTACATTAAGATATTTTATACTAAATTTCAGCATTAAAATATCTTTAAAACTGTATTAAAGCAATAGAATTCACTGTAAAATAGCATTCTGTAAGTGGGAGAACACAAATTGAGACTACAGGCAAATTTCAAAATATGCCTCCACATGTGGTTACCATTGAATAATATTAATGAATTAAATCTTTTCAGAAAAGATGCACATAGGTTTCTGTTGTTTTCAGATATTAACATAAAACTCTTAAATCATATATATATAGTCTTTTGTTTCTTGTTTGTTTTGATATATATATCCGTCGTGCTTAGTTTCCATTCTAAACTTCTTGAAACTAAAATTTTTTTAAAAAAATTCTACAGATGAGTTATTAAACTTTCCATGTTTCATTACTTCCTTAATCAAAAATTGACCTCTTTTGAAGTTAAACATGTGGCAATTCCTATTCATTCCTGTATTTCGTTCAAATCAAGATTCTTAAAATCTTCGAATCTAATCACGCTGTTACATATTCTATTGTCATAAAAGTGGCCGAGTGGATACAAAGGTGATGAACAAACTTTAAGGAAAGATGAGGCATACGCAGACGAGTCATTTTTGCATGGGAATAAGTGGCCCCAAACGCAGAAGGACACTGTTTAAGCGCTGTAACGGAAAGAACAGGATGTCATATTACGACGAATGCCTGCCAGGACGTGATTCTGGGAAAACTTTCTCCAAAAATACGCAATAAGTTCTGTCGTCAAGTCACATTGGTAGCATGTATGGCAAACAATCTCACACGATGCCAGACCAAGTACTGATGCTTAAGTGTTACCGTATTGTATTGTTTCACGTATGTTTTCAGACACCCGCAGTTTCCACTTATGACCAATGACCACACCATCCCTGGAGAACGCAGTTTCGCCCGTGTAATAGAAAAATCCCAGGACGAAAACCCGCTTCGTTGCGATCTATTTCTGCATTGTTACGACCCTCAAATACTTATCGTGTATGACCATATATTCTTATGTAAAAAAGACTTATTTGGATATGTCTGGCCTTCACATGGTTAAAATACGCATTAATTGCATGTCACATTAAAAAAAATCAGACGATCCTTTATACATGTGTGTCCACGAACTCTTGCGTAAAAACAATTGTGATAGTATATAGCAAAACTATTAACATTTGCCTTGTAATCTAGGATTGCATAAAACATTGGCAACTAGTGTTTTTATCAGCTTCGAAATAGGGTCGCGAATGGAAAAAGTTTAAGAAGCCTTGCTTTAAGATACTAAAATTCCACAGATTTCTTCTACGCCCTGTGTTCCGAGATGAAGAAATGTAGCTAGTTTTGGTCCGAGAAACGCGGAAGCCAAGCCACAGGTTCGTGTGTATCGCCTAATTCCTGTGAAGTGTACTGCTCCGTGCCCCACATCAGTTAATATACTGTGTTGTAATGGCAATTGGTCTTAAGATTCTTCCATTCGCTCAGTGATGGACTGATATGTCCAGGAACTCTCGGTTTTGTTTCAAAACAAAAATCATCAATGATGCTCCAGCTGCTGATCTGTTTTCAATGTTATGTTTCGGGCACTTTGGGCGAATTACTAAGCTCATCCAGAAAGTAAGTACCGTTTGCGCATATCTCTCATATATGTTGGAATTAGTGCCAAGATATGACACATGCCTTAATTCGCATGGTGAATATGTCAAAAAGTAGTTTAAGGTGTGTAGATTTTTCTGTAATAAAATGTAATATTGCTAATCTTTTTTAATACCCAAAAGGTACTTACTTTCTGGATGAGCTTTGTAAAACCTTAAGGTTCTGGGAAAAATAAAAATTTTGCAAGAATTCACGAACACACTGCAGATATTATTTCATTTAAACTTACAATTTCAGCTGCAAGCAATTCGTTCTTCCAGGTAGATCCGACAACGAAATTATCCTCTGGGAATCCAATGCAGCTGCAATCCCTGCCGGCTTCCAGTTCGCATAACTTGAGCTGCCAGCTCCTGGAACCGACGGGCAGCATCCGGAAATCAAATACCTTTCCCAAATGTCCGTCCAATTCGAAAAGTATGGTGAGGAGATGAGTGACGACTTTGTTGTCGCCGTACCGTATCCAGAAACAACGTTCCAACAAGTAATGGGCGAGACATGAATCAAACGCATATATCCTACATTGAGGAGGAAAATCACAGAATGAACTAGAAATTGCATAAATATTCGGAATTTTTCATTGTTTAGTGCAGAGGTTCCCAACCTAAGGTACGCGTATTCCTGGGGGTACGCGAACTCAAAGTCTTTAATGTCGGACGCAAGATAACGTAAGGGATTAAATATGTTACATAATTTTTTTTCTCCAAGTTCGCGTAAAAAATGAAAATGAAAGTTGTACAAGTCTTAAATGTATCCTCAAAATAAAAAAGAAGCGTAATTTTTTGCTATCCTTATAAGTTAATGCGAAATTATTACAATACTGGTTTCATCTGTTTTGACGCTGACTATTGTAACCAGTGGGAGTGGCCTCCCCTAAACTTTCTCGTATACTGCTCATAAATTTTGTCATTTCCCCTCCCCTTGCGTGGATAAAAAAAATCGAACCTACTGTAATCCAGAATGCAACGAATATCAGAAGGTTTTTCATTGCAGATTATAGTGATTGTAAAATATTTAAGTGAAGAATCATATTAAAAGAGATGCCTATGTATTAAAACTTAGCAATATTTATTTTCCATCACACTCCAGGAAGATCCGCTATTATGCGAGCGAGCGAAAACAAAACAGGAGATAAAACATATCAATCACAAAAATCCGTCTCAAGGACAAGTGACGTAATCCTCCCGCTTGGTACCAGAGATAGCTAAGTAGGCATGCGCGTGGAGATGGTTTTGAAACGAAGGCTTAACAAGTATGCGATTATACAGACCGACAGACAGTCAACCTGTTGACGGATTTGGCCCAAAATTTTATACGGACCTACATTCATGACGATAAAACTGTGTACACAATTTTATCCATCTAGCTATTCAAGGTTTTGAGTTATAGTGTTCATATGAAAGTGGACAGACAGACAGATGGACTTCCCGTTGACAGATTTTGTCCAAAACTTGATAGCAACCTGCAAATTGTGTGTAAAGATCACATTCCAAATTTCATCCCCGTAGCTCTACTAGTTTTCGAGTTATCGTGTTCACAGACAGACATAATTCCAAAATTGTGTTTTTCGGATTCAGGGAGGTCTAAAACGTGGAGATTCGTCAAAATCTCGAGTTCGAATTTTTTGACGATTACAATACTTTCTCTTTGTATACTTCGTATACGAGAAAGTAAAAATGGAATAAAACGTAAAATCAAAAATAAGTCCTGCAAATGTTATAAATTCCAGTCATTTGACTCTTAAGCTTACCTAGGCCCTTAACATTATCGATAAAAAGTTCTTCGTATAGACGGATGGTTGGAGTGGGGATATGACAGTAGGGGGTACGCGAAAATAAAAAGATTAATCAAGGGGTACGCGAGGGAAAAAAGGTTGGGAACCCCTGGTTTTGTAAGTACTGTGAACATCTGCTTGATAAGAAAAACCACTCAATGCACTAGGACTTGCTTAGATATTCACAATTTTTCATTGTTTTGCGAACGCATTTCTAAATTTCGCAAATAATGTGAACATGTGCTTAAACCATACACTAGCCAAAGCTCAACTTCAGACGAGGTGTTGGTGGGGATTTGGCCACCAGCGTATTTCGCAGGGCTTTCATTACAAACCAGTTTCTAGTCGTTCAGAAATTGTGTAAAAGAAAAGAGACGAAGAAATGAATCTAATTTATGCTCAAATCAAATCAAATGAGGCACGCTGGAATCTTATGCGGATCTTGCAGGAAGAAAAGGGACGTAATGCGCAGTGTAAAGCTGGACATTCACTAGCGCTCCGCTCCACGCAAATTGGGTCGCTCCGTGAGAAAACCCATCATGAATGCGAAAATCCGATGAGAATTGGCGTGGTGTGGTCGAAAGTTTGGATATCCAACTTGTCTTGAAAGCCAAGCGCTCCATTCGAACTATCGGGCCATAAAAGCTGAAATGCGACTGGTGTAGATACGTCGGGAGGGGGTGAATCTCTGTCCTACCGCCACGAGAAAAACACCAGACATGCCGGTGGCGGTCGTTATGGAAACGGGATATTCCACTGCATTTTAGGAGTGAAGGAATGGGCTTTATTTCATTTGGCGCAGATAGAACCGGCGGAAGTCTCATTTTGCTTTGTACTTCGGTCGAAAACGAATTCCTCGCCTAACGAAGTGCGCTTAGTTTGCCAAATGTTGCGGTTGATTTTATACACGTTTCCCTCCCTGCTTCGACTCGTCTACTTGAGGCAACCCTAATCAAGGTTTTTCTAGTGTCGGTAGGAAAGCCTCTCATGCTCTAGAGAAAATTGGAGTAGGCGGGGATAAAACTAGGTGCAGGAGGATATAGGAATGCCCAAGGATTTTGCGGTTTGCTTGAAGTTGCCCGTGAATGACTTACCTAAATGAATGGGCTGAAAAATGGAATCCGCTCCACGCCATTTGCGTGGAGCGGAGCATTCGTGAATGTCCAGCTTAAGACGAAGTGCAATAACGTGCTGGGCGACCCGTACTGTTCCGTTTTTATACCCCTGTGACGCCACTTAAATAGATTCATTGATCTAAGGATCAACAATCATGAAACATACTGCATTTCTTAAATGAATCGTTAAAATAAGAAAAATGTGCATGTCTCATATCATCTGCACAGCTCGTGGGTGCAAAGTGCTTAATTAATGAATTCAAATGAAAAATAATTATAAGATAATGTTCCTAAATTGCTTAAAAGATGATAGAGTAATTATGGTTGCCGTTTTATAAAACTGTTTCAAAGTTTTAAAGCATTTGGAATAAATACTCAAAACTGCAAAAGTAAAAGTATCATTTATTACTTTCGAACTATCATGTTCAAGCCATATCGATCGGAGAAAAATACGGTTAATGTTCATTAATATTTTCACACAGGTCGTCAAAAATTGAAGATGTCCGCTGTTCAAGCATTATTCCGGAAAGTAGATTTGAATATCATCCGGTTTGGATCATAGATAGCAATACAAAAACTCAATCTTTTCTTGAAAAGAAGGTATACGAGCGGAATAAGCACATTATTGGTTTCAATTTTCTCATATTTCTTTTAATTTAATAAACATTTTGATAGGTTAATTATATTTATAGATATTTTTTACTAGCCTGTCCTAATAATTATCATCAAGATTTTTATTCATTAAATAAAACCAAGAGTTTGTATCTTAACTTTTTCAAAACGAACATTAAAACCATTGAATTTCGCTTTCTGAGGCTCTTTCTACAGAATAAAAGTTTTTCATGGTCAAACTACAGACAATAAAATAACCATTCGTTAAGACAGAAACTTTTTGTGTGGTCTTTTTAAAAACTATTAGACAGGGCTTTATTTTTCTTTTCTTTTTTTCTTCTCTCCTTTTATTACTTACGATTTTATTTTATTATTTATCAATATTTATTTTGTTATTTATTAAGTTCTCTTGTCTTAGTTTTATAATTTATTTAAATTTTTTTCTTTATTTAGGTTCATTAGTTATGGGTTGTTGTTGTTGTTTTTCGTCCTGTACCGGGTACGGTCTGCTTCCACTTCATGTCCGCCGAAACCGATTATAAATAATCATTATGATTCTAGATACGGGGACATGAAGTGGTTTTATCTATCTATCTATATATATATACAGGGTGATTCAAGAAAACTTGGCCAAACTTTAAATATAGGTCAGGTATACGATAAGCGTCCAAAATCACGTACAAACATGGGTGCCCAAACACCATCTGGAGGCAGCAGGTGGCATTTAAAATAATACAGCGCTGGCCACAATTGCGGACACTTTTTGAAATGTGCACATTTTTTTCGAATACCTCCTCGAACTTTCAACTTATAAAGAATAGGTGTTAACTCATAATTTACACCGAAGATTCGGTCACGAAGTCATTTAGGGCAGTGGTCTCCAACCTTTTCATTGCCGCGGACCGGTCAACGTTTGATAATTTTACCGCGGCCCGCTAAGGGGGGGGGGGCTGATTGTTTATATTTTAGATTGTTTTGATTTAATAATTTTAATTGTATTTAAACATTAAAAAAACATTTTTTAATAATTGGTTTTTTAATAAACAAATATTTAAACATATTCAAAATAAAATACAGTTACACCAAAAATTGAATATAAAGTGATTTAAAATTTTAACTCACTAGAACGCTAAATCAATGAGAACCCTGAGCTTGTTTCTTTACAATGAGACGGTTTCATCTGGAGGTAATAGGAGACAATGACACCCGAAGAGTGCTGCTTATGTCCAGTTTATTCCGTTGTTTTGTTCTGGTTGTTGTCACTGCAGAAAATCCCGCTTCACACAGATAGGTTGTCGGAAATGGCAATAGGGATTTAAGTGCTCTGGTGGCAATCTCGGGGTATTCCACCATAATTTTAATCCAGAACACCGGCAGAGTTGTTGTCTCGAACGTAGTTTTAAGGCCACCGTCATTTGCAATCTCCAGCAGTTGATCTTCTTCTTGCACAGACATGCTAGATTCGCCTGATTTGTTGACAAATGAGTCGCGGATCCATTCCTTACCAGATCGTGGGTCTTTTGTGGTTGGGAAGTAGCGCTCGAACTCTTTTAAAAGCAAAGGCAGGTGATCGTGCACCAACTGGGAGAATGAACGTTCAGGCTCAGTCTCGCCTAAAATCCCCGCTAATGTCTGAAACATGTCCAAATTGCCTCTGTTCACGCGCCGTCCCCACAACTCCAGTTTGGCTTTAAATGCAGCTACTTTGTCTGCCAACTTAAAAACAGTTGTCATTTTCCCCTGAAGGCACAGATTGAGTTCATTGAACAGGCTGAATATGTTACACAGGTAAGCCAGTTTTGCGACCCATACCTTGTCACTGAAATGTGCTGCCAGCGGTGACTTCAAACACAATATATACGTACACCAAGCACTGATAAAGATGAAAAAGTACCGGTGAACAGACAGAAGAGCGATACACACCTTCTCTTTACCAAAGCTACAACGCCACTGCCGCTTGCAGCCGCTCAGCTCCAGACACAAGCGGCTAGAATTAAGTTCGAAAAAGAAAGAACCTTTTTAACAAAAACTAAGCATGAATTATAAAGAAAGTAAACCACATAACTTCTATTTAATATTAACGGAGTTGCATGCCCGTCGATGAATCAACATAAAATAAATTTCAAAAAAAGAGAATACAGTGTTTCCTCAGAGAAAAAAAAGCAAACAAAAATTGCTGAAAGATTATATTTGTAGACAAAGTCTGGAATCGCTCTGAAATGGGAATGATTGACAGGCCGCGCCGTTGTTACAAGCTTACGTGAGGTTGTCACATTCAAAGTGTATCGCTCGATTGGAAGTGGGAAAGAAATCGATCACAAGATTTGAAGGAAGACAGTCAAGCTGAACAAAAGCTTATACAAATGGAAATAATTTAATGTTCCTTGGGGCCCGGTACCATTTGATCCACGGACCGGTGCCGGTCTGCGGCCCGGGGGTTGGAGACCACTGATTTAGGGGACAGACTAGAAATTAATGAAATCGATTAAAGGATTTTGGCTCAGCGCACTTCACGCAAAACTTATTATGGTTTGCAACTTTCATCAATTCTTTTGTGTGATGTGAGCAATATTTACACGCATTTTTGTAAAAAGAGCATGAATATTGGCTATATTGGCGAATTAGCTATAAAGATTTCTTTAATAAATCCCCAAATTTTTCCGCAGGTTTTCGTCTTATAAGTTACGGACTTTTCAACCAAATGATATGAAACTTTCAGAATAAGTAAGAATATGTTAGAGGAACATTGTATTAAAATTTGAAGTAAATACCTTAAATATTAGGGAAAACATGAGCATTTATAGTAAATACTTTTTTTATTGCGCATGTGGAAAATGTAGCGTAATTGTAAGAAATCACAGTCGCTAAATCAAGACAGAGTCCATTTTCCTTCTTATAACTACCATTTATTGCTGTCAATTCTATCTTCTTGATAGAACTTAAAAAGAATTGTTAAAAACATTGCGTACAAGCTAGTAATACATCAAACACCTCCATTGTCAAATAAGAGGAGAGTGAAGGTCCAGAGAGATAAAGCACATGGTTTTTATGTACGTATACTTGACGTCATACAAAAACAAAACTGCTACCTTACGGCACAAGAGTAATAACAAACAGTGAGCTTTACTGTACGGCACAACCGATAATTATCCACAGTAATTTTTCTTTCATAACATCAAAGACAGATACATAGGGCAACTTGTATAAAAATTTCAGTTAAATACCGTTAGAATTTAGCAAGATATCAGCATTTTGGACAGCGCTGTATTATTTAAAATGTCATCTGCTGCCTCCAGATGGCGTTTGCGCATCCATGTTCTTATGTGATTTTGATGCTTATCGTATACCTGACCTACCCTTAAAATCGGGCCACATTTTTTACTGTTTTACTGTAGGTACTTTAAAAGGCGAAATCTGCTTAACTAGGTTTACACGCATAATTTTCACAGATGCTAAAAATTTCAAAATTTTCTATCGGGATACAAAAATAATCATTATTCACAAAATGTATGATCTTTAATATTCTAAAGACGAATAATGTGTCGATGATAGTATATTATAAAAAACATTGGCGCTTGGTTCAGTGTAATTTTCAAATAATTTAATATTATGAACAACAATGCATAGTATTTAATCAAACAAAATATTTAATAAGGAATTAATAAACATTTTAAAAACGCTTTAATTATGGCGATGGTATTCTTGAGCACATTTATTGATGATTGCTAATACAAATTATAAAACAATGATTTACCATAGAACTGATGAAAGCGTGGATAATACAAACTTACTTACATTTACAAAAAAAACTTTAAGAAGACCATTAAAGCCTCCCTCCTTTACGGAGCTACTGTCTGGGGATGGGCTCCCACACAGGCAAAAAAGCAATAGATTACATATTATTCAAAGAATATTTTTAACCAAATATACTAGATGTTATAAAACAACAGCCGCGCAGGTTCTCAATCTCCTGATCGGCATCCCTTCTTTCACGTTACAGCAAAAGCCTTTTATATAAAATTTCAAACTTGGGTGGGGCGCTCTTATAAATTCCAAGAGTTATTTAAAATAGAGGAACTTGATAACTTTATAAAACTCTCAAAAAACCCAATTGGACGTAAAGGTCTTAATATTAGTTCCATTCTCAAAGATAATCAATACGATGAGTATACGAATGAATCCAAGATCGGTCAAGAGACTGGTGAATCCGGTTTTGTGAATCCTCAAAGATACCAAATCAACTAAAAATTACTGTTTCGATTTTTTTTAAAATTATATTTCTGTTTTCCAAAAAGAGCTGGCGGCAACTAATTTTGCTACGCATTTGGGCACTTCAGGATAATATAAAATTTAATATTTTTACAGATAGCCAATCCTCAATAGAAAAGCACTTGGAAACGCCAAGCCGGAATCGCAATTGGTAAATGCAGTTATAAATAATTGTCGCTTGGCGATGGGATTGGTGAAGCATGAAGGCTCATGTCAATAACCCGGGAAATGCGCTAGCTGTTCACTTCGCCAAGTTGGCGACTTATAAAGACCAAGAGATTAATATACCAGCCCCGTACTCCTATATAAAATATAAATGAAAAAGTAATGAAAAGATTGGGAAACCTACTGGAATTACTATAACTCGGAATAGGGGAGGCGTGTCAGGTCTCACATATCAGGCGTGGATCCAAAGCTCCTAATTTCTAGCAAATTTTTAATTGACTTTCTATCACGAACCATTCCCTTACTATCTACATCGTTTTAACATTTTAGAGTCTCCATTATGTGTCATTCATGAGATCGGTTACGCAGATCACTATGTTTTTGACAAAAAAATTCATCTTTTAAAAGCAGCAGATAATTATAAGGAACAGCTTTGATTCACGGCATCACTGGCGATATTTCGTTATTTCGGCGACTTTTTGTTGCGTAAAAAAACATGGCGTCGGTTGTGTTGCCTAAACAAACATGGCGACTGTTTTGTTGAACATTTTAGTGTTCTCTTGCGTACGCGTTCCGGGCAAATTTTTTAACTTAAAAAAACATCAGCGGCTCCGCTTTCAGCAAAGCGGGAACCTCGTAGCTTAGCTTTTTTATTGAATGTTACGAATCTCTAAGGTGTTTTTTTAAATTCCCCAAAACAAGAATTTCCGTACCTTAAACTTAACTTTAACCAGAAAGTCGCCAAAGTCTCCGAAATATCGCAAGTGATGCCATATATAAAGCTGTACCAATTATAAAATACAATAGTTTAAGCCTCTAGTTTCAAATAAAATGACAGCTCAAAAGATAAATGAAGCTTTCAAGATCAATGATCAAATTGACAACAGACTGGACCATTAATTGAATAGCCTTTTTATACGCACAAATCCATATGTATATATGGATTTGTGCGTATTTATATTTTAACTTGTAAGTGTCTTAAAAATTTCAACATAAACACTTTTTTTATTTTAGATTCGCTTTTGTATTGTCTTAGTTTTATTATGAACATGTATGGGCTGTACTCTGGTTTATGGTTGTTTTAATCTGATACTATGAGAATCTGGCGTTTTATATTTTAATTTCATGAAAGTTTTAATCATTTACTTCACTTGGGATCGAGTTCAACCAATCATTTAAATGTCCTCACCTCCACCGCATATTCGCATCGTATTGTAAAATTGGGTACTTTTCCGTTAGCCGGGCGCAAATGTCACCAATTGTGAACCAAACGCGAGCCAAGTCGCCAAGCGAAGCGATTTGTCGCAAATTGTGAACAGCCAAGTCGCCAAGAGCGAAGCGATTTTCCGTTATCCGGGCGCAAATGTCGCCAATTGTGAACCAAACGCGAGCCAAGTCGCCAAGAGAATGGTTGTAAGAAATTTGGCGGAATTCTATATTATTTGGCGATTTTTCGCTTGCGCCCGGCTAACGGAAAAGTACCTAAAATTGCATTGGTGATTTAATTTAGAGCATCAAGAGCTTCTTATCGGGTTGTGGCTGAGACAGTGCTAATCGGATTTCGATTTTGCTACTTTTCATATTCAGTGTGTTGTTTATTATGCTATCTATATATTTAAAATAATTGGCAAAAACAAAGGACCAGTCCCCCAGCCCCAACCACTAGGCCGATTTCGACAATTTTTATCTCATATGAAGGCTTATGATCCCTAGATATGTCATAAATGATCGCCTGGCCCCCATCACTCTCCATTTTCGAGCGAAATCGAAAAACACTACGTCACTGTACATTCTCTATAGGGAAAAACCTTCAGACAGTCCACCCGGCCCAACCATTGGACTCATGTCGACAATTTTTATTTCCTATGAAAGCTTATGAGCCCTAGATATGTCATCAATGGCTGCCTGTCCCCATTGCTCTCCATTTTCCAAGATATATTGTAAGATACAACTTTGGAGAAGTCTCTCAGCCTTTACAATCGCCAATTTATTTCGCCAAGTTGCAAACATAGCCACACAGGCTATTAATATTACGGGTGAACAGCTGGCTGCCGAAGACGGTAGTTTATTATTAAAATTATTTTGGTAGTTATTGAATTTCATATCAGAATTTCAAAGTTTTATGGTTTTGAATACTTTACTTTTTATTATTTTAAACTGTTGTATTTTCTTGGAGGTTCCCCTCTTTTTATTACAATGATATGTATGAATTTTAAATTGTTTTCGACTTTCTTCGGCTCGGGCTCCGAGCGGGTCGAAGTTTTGTGTTCATTGAATAGATGAGATTACCTTTAATATATACCATTTCTTGTAATGTTTTATTGTGTTTATTATATTCAGTGCTTTTTGTATGCAACTTTATTCTTAGTTTATTAGTCCTAGACTTGTTTTGCTATGCTGTAGAGCGCTTCTTTTCCCCACCGACCTGTCTCGGGCCTCACACTCTTTTGCCTAGGCTGGGCCGGTGTGGATTTCAAATAAATGAATATTCCGGATCCACAAAAGTTTCTTTTCTTTATTCACAATGTGAACTTCAGTGTTTTATAAAAATCATCGAGAAAATCATACTGAACAACTGGAATTACAATCAGCAAAAAGGCAGGAGTGAAAAGTCGTCTGTCGCAAAAATTGTCTTAAATATATAAAATGGAATACTTTTCTGTAAAATATATATACTTATCATATTTTTGTTAATTTTACTAAGACTAAAAAGAATAGTTGATTTCAATGGTTCATATGATTAAAATAGTTCATCATTTTATATGACATTGAACGGAAAGAAGAAAAAAATTAAACATTTCTTGTCGATCGTCAATATCGTTTAAAAAATGGGAAACGGTTCTATATAACATTTATTATTTTTATTATTCAACTAAAATCTAACCACAAGTACCTTTTTTCATCCCGCTTGGAGTACCACCAGCCATCACGATATTTAATTAGATGACGCCATTTGCAATATTCCTTGTATATCTGCCTCAAAACCAACGGACTAATGTATCTCTGGGAATATCGCTTGGCAGTCAAATACAAATTTGTCATCAGCTTTTCGGCTTCCATTAGTTCCACGGCTAACATGACTAAGGTGAACCGCAATCTGGGAAAAGAATTTTAATCGATCAGAAGTCTGAATACGAAAAATTTAAACAAATTTGGATGTGGACAACTCTGAATTTTATCTAACAAAATAAAGACTACTTTTTATTTTACACGAGTAAAGTTGTATGTTTTTCAATACTATTTCAATTACGTGATGGCTTGTTTTTAGCGCAGTAACTTTATTAAAATTCACTCTGCTAAATCAGCCTCGGTAAAATTCAGGTGGCTATTACTTGAGCATGAAGAAATTTTAAGAGATTTTTAGAAAAATAATAAGGCACGTGCGGTACAAAAGTTTTACCTAAGCAAACTTTTGAACAAGTAGGGAGATGTCTGCGTAACAAACATTTTCTCTCGGTGCTCGTTTTGCTATGATATGCAAAAGTGTTATGCAACGCATCTAGTTTAAACATGGTTTGTCAGTATAAGAGTTCATTAACATGCATTTGATGAGTTAAAAATTTCCTCCCAGCAACCCAGAAGGTGAAGGAAGATAATTTCTGTCTAGGTTAAGGTTAATAAAATGCCTGCAATTCTTATACGAGAGCCAATTATGTGTTGCAAAATAACAAACTTTATATGTTATGGACAATGTGGATAGTCGGTTATTATACATAATAACCTGTCATTGTGCATAATAACCTATTATCTACATTGACCGTAATATATATATCGTGTTCTTTTTATGAGGTGGGGGATCAACCTCTAGCTTCTAAGAGATGGCAGCGCTGTCGAAAACCCTTTAACACAAAAGCTGTTCGTTATGACGACGCAATAACTCTCCTAATTTGAATAGCCTTTCTGCCTTCAACAGCAAGGAGGATTCACAGAAAAGAGCATCTCACCCTCCTCATCACTTCCACTCCTAACTTCACAAAGGTTGAAGCTGCTGGACTGAGAAAAGGCGCAAGACAATTGCTGAGAGCTTTTCAACAAGATGCCAATTGCTTAGCTTGAACAATAGTAGATAAACTTTGACACTTAACTTCTAAGGGGAAGCAGCTATAAAAAACTTTTAATACAAAAGCTGCTCGTTACTATGAGACAATAATTCCCCTAATTTGAATTATCTTTCTATCTTTTGAGAGTTATGGGAGAATGAAAATTTCTGCCCCCTTCGAGCTGGATGGCCTATCTACGAACTCGGCCAGGATTTTCACCCTCCATAACAAATCCCTCGTCGGTTCAAATCAAATCAAACTTTCTCTAGAAACTGTGCAGAAATTTTCCGGAACTCGTGTCATAAGAACTCTTGCAATTAGTAGTCGAACTTTGGAATCTGCCTAATAGATTGGAAAGTCCAGAGGAAATCAAGTTGCAGTTAATTTTTCTGTTGAGATTTTGTGATAGATGGCTTAGAGAGGATGGGAGGAGGCAGAAATGTAGTGAAGCCAGAACGCACTGGAACGCCATTCCGACTCTGTTTCTTTTTACCAGAAATAAATAAGAAAAATTGTAAAATCGTCCTTAAAACATCGCGTTTTTCTTCACCCAAGTTATAGCGTTCTGGCACTGCTTATTTTGTGACTACACAACTGGGAGAGGGGCAAATATCCCGGGCGCAACAAAAACAAAATATTAGTGGGTCACTTCTATTTTTAACTTTCCTACTTTGGTCAGAGTAAAAATTGCATCTAGATTCCATTATAGTGTTATGTTGTTGATTGGGTGGACAAAAAATCCGTAAACATTTCAAAAAATCATACATTGAAACATTGAAAAAAAACCCCATTGTATTGAAGAATGGTTTGCGGGGGAAAGCATTCTAACTATATGGTTTGCTCTTTTTTTTTCTGCACGAAACAAAATCAGTGCAAAAAATCACCGGTAGGGGCACTGATATAAGCCAATGTATATGTACCCAAAATGAATGACAATTTTAACATTTTTATTAAAACAAAGTGCTCGACAGGGTCTCCACTAAAACAGCACATTGCAGACAAGTCACAACGTCAGCGAGAGCAGCGGACAACATTCCGGATGCACGGACATCTCTCGTCGAATCGCATCTTTAATTTCCTACAAAGACGAAGGTCATAATTAATAATTCAAATATCCCCTCAATCAGGAGTCCGCAGAAGTCAAATCTGGCGATCGAGGCAGCCATGAAGACTTGCAGTGCCTCTTACTGTTGTTTCTTCCCCCAAAGTCTTGATCAGGAAAGATTTCGCTGGATTTGCAATGTTATTAACTTTCCCGTCCTGTTATGTCGTAGAGACCACTCCTTTTTCACTCAATGATGGCTGCAAAAAAGTTAAGTAGCGCTCTGCAGTAATTGTGCAAGTTGCCCAGACATTTAATGGGCACTATCTTTCCAAAAAACGGACTTAAAAAGAACGCATAAATCCGCACCAGATTGTTACCTTAAGAGAATGAAAAGGTTTCTGCGTGTACTTCGGGAATGAGACAATGCACAGTGGTCCAGTTTCGGTTTGTAGCTCGACAAAAATCGAAATTTTGAGGTCGACAAATTGTTTATTTTCTTTGGGAGTCGATAGAGAACCGTTTGGAACCCCGAAAGCCATAAATTGCTTTGTATAAATAAGCAGTCTTAGGAGATTTCACGAAGGTTAAAATTGGGGAATGCCTTTCAAATACTTGAATCTTGTTTCAGTAAGCTTTCGGATTTCGTTCTGTTAAGTCTTACATTGTTCTTTATCTGTCAGTATTTAGATTTTTCATGATGTCTGATTCCATGCTAGGTAAATGACACAATGCGTGTTTTCCATATTATTTTAATATTTTCCAAATTTTGTGCTATATTTTAAATGCCCTTTTCCCATTAAATTTTCAAATTTAAAGTGAATTTTAAAAATTTGCACAAGTTTGCACATCTTAAGACTACCTTAAATCATTTCTGTACTCTCTCTCTTCATCTAAAATTTCTAAAAATTAGCCCCGATATGCGCCGACATTTTCATTTATTTTATTTTTTAATAACATCTATGTTTAAGAACAATTTTCAATTTTTCCTTCGATGACGCAAAAATAAATATCTAAACCAGCGGGAGTGGCCTCCCCTAAACTTTCTCGTATGCTTTCCCAAAAAGGTGCTGTTTCCCCTCCCACCGCGTGGATAAATTAGAAGACCACATACCAAATTTCAATTATCTAATGTAAGTTACTAAAAGATTTGCACACATCTAAGCAGACTTTTAGCTTGCCAGCAATATCTCCGATCTGATTGTTACAAATTTACTACCGATAGTTGTAGTTGAAAATATCATGCACATTGGCAGAGTGCTTAAGAAATTAAAAAAGCATGAAAAACAGAACTGATGAATCAATTGACACTAATTTTGGTTTGTTACTTTATAACTTTACTTTTAACAACTACTCTCGTTCTGTCAGAGTAAAAACATTTCAAAATCCACTCAGAAAAAAATGCATTACGAAATATACAAAATAAAACTAACCGCAATCAAATATGCAACTCTTGAAAATGTTTCGGCGTGAAAGAAAAATTAAAAGAAAACTCTCCATAATTAATTCACTTTTATTCGAGAAGAATTTGGCGGTGAGCCAAGATGACCGACCGTATTACGGGAACTGAGGTAAGCAGTACGCATGCGTGTAGAGATGACGGATTCTCTTCAAAAGTAAATTATACGGACCGACAGACAGTCAACCCTTTGACGGATTTGGCCCAAAATTTTATACGGACCTACATTCATGACGATAAAACTGTGTACCAAATTTTATCCATCTGGCTTTTCAAGTTTTTGAGTTATAGCGTTCGCATGACCTCGAACATGCAGACAGACAGACTTCCCGTTGACGGATTTTGTCCAAAAGTTGATAGAAACCTACAAATTATGTTTAAAGATCACATACCAAATTTCATCCCCGTAGCTCTAATAGTTTTCGAGTTATCGTGTTCACAGACACACACACAGACACACACACAGACACACACACAGACAGACATAATTCCAAAATTGTGTTTTTCGGAATCAGGGAGGTCTAAAACGTGGAGATTCGTCAAAATCTCGAGTTCGAATTTTTTGACGATTACAATACTTTCTCTTTGTATACTTCGTATACGAGAAAGTAATAAAAAAAAGAAGCGCGATGGAAGATTAAACTAATTTATCCTGTCCCACATGTGAATTAATAAAAATTCAGTTGACAATAAATTCGAATATTTAACTAAAAAATCATCGAACTTAAATGGGCGGGTACACAATCTAAAATACATTAGAACTTTTTAAGAAGTAAACACTGAATGGCTTCAGTAATATTTTAAATCAATCTCAATATTTATTTTAGATTTAGTAGTTGACATAAATACACCAAAAACGCTAAAATTTTAGAATAGTGAAAAACGCGATTTGAAATTTTGAAGAGAATTAGGTTGCTTCAGTGACAATCTCTCAAGCTGTTTTCAGTTACAGCTACAATGTTGGAAAAATTAGGAGAACTTACCACAAATAGCTTTTCATAAATAACAAATAATAAACACAATTCACACGAGGAAAAACGTTACTCTCATCCATTACACTTAAAAATTAGTTATTAAAATGTTTGGAATATTTCCATGCTCTTCTAGAAATTGAACTAGAATGTCATTTTTGTGAAAACTGCGACAATTTTAGTCTTACAAATAAGTTTATTTTAAAATTTAATATTGTTCATACATCATTTATATTACTCTAATAAAATTCTTTCAATTTTTAAAGGACCTCTTGAGAGACATTTGCATTTATCCCCGAACTATATTTTAATAAGCAAATTTTTGGAATATTAAAAATAAAAATATATTTATCAGAGTTTAGTAGATATATGGAGTATATCTTGCAATGAACTAGCTGACAATCTTGCTGAATCTGCCACCAACAGTTTAAACTCTCCTGTCCCTGTCAACGATGTCAAAAAATTTGTTAAATCCATCCTCAACTCAAAATGGCCAGCTCAATGGGATCATAAAGACATAAATAAACTTCATTCAATAAAACGTCTAATTGATTTTTGGCCCAGTTTACCAATCAGAAAGTTTGACACAGTTATTACTAGAATAAGAATTGGACACACTCGATTCACGCATAGGCATCTGTTATTGGGGGAACATGCACCTCTTTGTACAGCATGCCAATGTCAAATGACTGTTCTCCACATTCTTATTGAATGTCGACAATTTAATCATCAAAGCATCCATTGTTTCTACTCTTCCTGTATCACTCTTAAAGATATCCTTCACAAAGATCCTCATCCACAACTTTTTACTTTTTAAAAAAATTATTGGTTTTCACTCTTTGATCTGAAATTTTTACCATGTTTTAAGGTCATTTTTTTCCTTGCTGCAAGTTTTATGTAGACTTTACAAATTGACACTTCATAATATATGACAGACTTCTTTTAACTGAACTTCTAAACTAAGATTTTATCCCAGACCTTATGTTTGGCGCAGCATAAACAAAAATGGTTTTTGCGCCAGTAAACTCCATCAAACCAAACTAAAATTTCACAAATCTTATTTTTAGACTATTTCTTTCACTTGGTAAAATTTGATAAAAAAATTTTTATCATGTATACAGCTATTAACTTTTGCATAAACTACAACAGTTTCCTCCATAAAAAAACAATGGAAAGGAATTAAATAAATGAATACAAATCAAGAAATTTCCAACCGATTGTTATGAAATTTGATGGGACTAAAATCCACTTTCTTTAAACTGTGCAAATTTCAAGGCTCTGCTGATTTTAGATTCGATGCTATGATTTTTGTCTCGTTAGAAATCGAAACTGGACCACCGTGCGATGCCCAGTTCCAAAATAATTACTCAACCCTTTTCACTATATTACGAACTTAAACATAAAAAGCACTGTATAGTATATCAGAAAGTTGAGGGACAACCATCCTGTTGGTTACTTAGTATTACAGATTTAGATTTTTTTTAAAAAACAGTGGGAGTGGTCTCCCCTAGACCTTCTCGTATACTCCCTAATAAAGACTTCGCATAAAAATTCAGACTTTCGGCAGGGACGTGGATGCTACCGCTACTCAGATTTTTATTGCTCTCGGAATCGAACACCGTGCAAGGCGAAAGGGCTACAATACAAGGGGGGTCCTCCCCCTCTTCTGACCTTCTCATATCATGGCATGTTTTGGTATGATGAAGAAAATCGAGTATGCATTTTGGATGTCTTATTTTCGACCAAGTGGAACCAAAATTTGACATTGATCTACATTTATGATTAAAAGACCACATACCAAATCTCATTACTTAAGTCATTGCATTCACATGCACGCGAACATACAGGCCAACAGATGGTCAACACTTCGACGAATTTTGTCCAAAATTGGATACAGATCTATAATTCAGAAGATAAAACTGTGTACAAATTTGAACCATCTATCTATTTAAGTTTTTGCGTTATCATGTTCACGTGAACATGTATAGACAGACTTCCCATGGACAGGTTTCGACTAAAGTTTTATAGAATCTACAAATTAACCACATGCCAAATTTCATCTGTCTAGCCCAAACAGTTTTTGTTTCATCATGTTCTCAGACAGAGCAAAAAATGTACAGACTGACATAATTTCAAAAATGTGTTTTTTGGACTCAGGGGAAGTCTGAATATTCATCAAAATCTCAAGGTCGAATTTTTTCACAATTGCAACACTTTCCCTTTGAATACTTCATATACGAGAAAGTAAAAAAGATAAGGAAAATTCCTTTAATATACAAAGATTTAAAAAGCAAATACTACTAATATTAAATTTCAGTTATACTGGCAGGTATTATAACTGCAAAGTTAATGCAAGTACTTTTTACTTCAGGCTCCAACCAAAACACTGGACAGGAGACCATGTTCTTGCCTTCAGCAAGGAACGGAATGCAGGTGTAGCTCTGATGGAACAGCAAAACTTACCATCCGATTGGAACCTTGGGCTTATTACAAAACCATAGCTTTTGGATGCCTCTTAGGAAGCCTTCTAGTCTGGTTGATGCTGTACATACCTCTCATCAGAGGTACTCTGGAATAGTGCCTACACTATTCATCATTTGATGTTACCAACTAAAAAGACTATTTACAATAAATGTTGTTGTTGATATTGACAAATATTTAAGCAGCTTGTACCAAGCTTTTATGAGAATGGAAAATGAAAAAACGTGTGTATATTATTTTTCCACCTGTCTGTGTTGGCTAACAACATCACTTTTTTAAAATGAAAACATCACACATAACTTAGTGGAAATACTTTATGAGTCCATATTTAATAAATGATTCTAAAAAGTTGTTATATTGATTCTTTCATAACAAATGTCAATCTTCCATTTATTGCCCCAAAACACAATGAAAAATGAAGTCAAGTAACTATATTGTTGACCAAAGTTACATGCAGGATATTCCAGCATGTACTGAGAACTTAACAGAAATTTATTTTATAACACAATCATTCAAGGTGCATACTCAAATTTGTAGAAAAAAAGTAAGCACTTTTTAAGCACCTTAAGGGGAAAAGTAAGGACTCGCAAAATCTTTAATGCCGATGATCATATTTTTTTTCTTCTTTTAACTAAACAGGATTTAAGTAATAAAATATACAGGAGAGAAATTTAGTACCTATCCTACTGTCATGACTAGAATATATTCTCATTAACTTGTTACAGGAAAACATTTCTACATGCAGAAAAATAAACAAAAAATACTTATGCAACAAGATTTTGAGGTACAAAATTAGAATGCTAAATCATTAATTTCAATTACTTTTATACATAAAATAGTTCTTGCTCGGAAAAATCATATCTTCTTCTTAAAAATAATGAGTTTTTAAGCACCATGATAAAAAATAAGCACTTTATACAAACTTTGAATAAAAAGTAAGCACTTTTAAGGGCCTTCTAAAATGAAAATAAAAAGTAAGCAGTTTTTAAGCACTTTTCATGACCGTACGCACCCTGTTTAATGGCACTTTACCAGCTCAACAGCATCCAAAATGCACCAAATTCAGCAACCTTACGATGCAAAATGTGCGATTTTATGCCAACTTTGTTGTGTAAGATGTTGTATGTTGTTGTGCACACTTTAGCAGCTTCAGCTCTATAAAAAAAGAGGTATTTCATGCCAGCATGTATGCTTGGTGACAACTGCCATTCTAACAGAAAAGTACTGCATTTTATTATAAAGAATATAAAAACAAAAAACTGTTCTTAAAAAAAATCTTGGATTTCTTAACATATTTCATTAAACATTTGAATCATGTCAATTCACATCTGCAATACACAATTTTATATAAATTTTGATTAACTATAAACAATTTCTATCAGTAGCTCAAAGAAAATTTAATAAAAATAATAACACTGATGTCTTTTTTTCTTTACCCCTACATTTTCACTGATGTTCAATATATTACATAACTTATTAAAAATAAGCAATGGTAATAAACGCATAGCTGTATTTCGATGTGTTATTGCATTAACAAAGGAATGCGTAATGAAATACAGTACATAAAGACAAAACCTATGCAAAAACTGCATGTCACCATGATATTTCATTAGCAGCAAGTGAAACATGGTTACAATATAGGAAACATATGGCCTTGCAAAGAATCTTTATAATATAAAAGGAAAGAAAATGAGAATTTCTGATATCTCAAAAAACAAGTTTTCTTATAAAAGAAAAGCTGTTTTAAGAAGACGGATGTTGAATATTCCCTAAGTTTTTTTTCATAATCAAATCTGTCATACGTTGCTAATAAAAACAACACAATACTTCTAACAAAGAACAAAAGAATATTCATAATTTAGATTTTAAAAAACTGCTTAATTTTCAGCATTTAACATTAATCGATTTTTTTTATATTACTGACCACACTAAATTTGTTTCGAATATTGAAATTTTCAAAATCTTGTTATGACTGTAATAGAAATACAAATAAAATACCAAAGTTAGTTTTTCAAATTAAAATTTAGATTCTTTTACATTCACAAGAATTTTTCATTCACTTAGTTTAAAATAGCTGATTAATATTTTAGGACTACTACATTAACTAATAACTAATACTACTAAACTAATACTAAATAATAAGATCTTCAGAAAAAGTGATGAATAAAAAGATTAATTTTTCTATAATGATACAGGAAAACATATGAACGGTATAACTTGTAAAAATTAACTGTTCTACAAACTAGAAATTTTCAAGAACTTCAATAAAAAAAATTCACAAAATTTATATTTTAATTCATTTAATAAATCGAATATAGATATTAGAATTTTTTATGAGGACAGATAGTCTTTAAATCAGTACAATAAATAAGAAAAATAATGAAGGCAACAGTTGCATTTCATAAAACTTTATTATCGTTTCATTTGACAATACCAAACATATACAATCGTGCTTCTAGTTTCTCTCATTAGCATTTTAAAGGGAGAAAAGTAACCCTTTATTTGATCAAGTATAAAAGAAACTTCTGTAACATATATAAGAAAATAGAAAAAAATTTTCTAACAATATTCAATCTTATGATAGAATCAAAATATAGGAAACAATAAAAACAAATAAAGCTGCACTCCAATTGACATCAAAAACAAGAAAAAAAATATTAAAACATCAACATCTAATATTTGAAATTTCTCAAAAGCCAATAACATGGTTTCCATAATTTTTTGATTTACAGAAATTATTTTCTTGGCATTCATAATACATCTGATTCTGCAAATATTATTTCTTTTTTTACCTATATCCTAAAATAAATATATTTTAGTTGTAGATTTACAATCATTGAAATTTCTGTTTACTTAATTTTCAATTTTAAACCAAAACAGAATTGTAAAATATTACACCTTATTCATTTATTTAAAAATTGTATTTTAACGGCAAAAATATCACAATTCAATTATTAAAATTTTTAACAACACACTAAAAAGTGTTTTAAAGAAATCTTCAAATGAAAATATGCCTCAGTCTCAAAATCATAACATATCTACACATAAGCATTCAGATATTTTCAGGAATATAAAATTAAAGGAAAAGTCAAACTCAACATTCAAATTCCAATCTCAAGGTCCACAAAAAAGAATAAACAGATACTAGCACCATTGCTTGCCTTTTAAGATGAACCATACATTTAGAGAAGTTCCAATCAATACTGACTCATATTTAATTTGATAATTCAATTCCTGAATTAACAATAAGCAGCTTCAATTGATTTTTAAAACTTTGAAAGTTACAATAAGATATAATTAAAAGTATAAGAGTAAAATATCATACAAAAAAAGAAAAATAAGAAGTATAGCAATTTATGGAAGACAAATTTAAAGTCTCTATAATTTATAATTGTTAAAAGATTCCAAGGTTCATCATCACAAGTTTATTTCATATCGAAATAACACATAAGAAAATTATGGTTCATACATTATTGCACATAATTATAAATAATTTGACAGAATAATTTTTTTAAAATTTTTCCTTTAAAATGAATAAGTAGATCTAGTTTATAAGAATTCTTAAATAAGCTTCCAGAACTACTATGAATAAGAATGACAATAATATTTCTCAAAGCTCTATCAATTGAATAAAATAAGAATTTTCATAGACAAGGACACATTAAGTACATCAAAACTGTAAAAGTAAATGCACCTTGACACGTCTACAATACAAGTCATAAAAATACACAATCGTAAAATTCAAGGCACATTCGTCAAATTCTAAGTATAAAACCGATTCACAACACATAGGACACAACCCCAGGGTTTGCAAGAACATCACATAAGCTTCAAATGCAAAGTATTAGCTGCAATCTTCAATGAATTTCAATTTCTGCAAACTTCTTATTATGACTTCTGTTTTGACAATGACAGCGAATTTCTTATGGCATAGATAGAGCTGAATCTGCAGAATAATCAAGAAGTAGCAATATCATGCAAAAGTGAAGATGAGTTTGATAAGTGAACCTCAGGGTTTTCAGTCTTTTGGCATTTTATGGGTCTACAAATGATATCATGATATAACGAGTTCCATTAGTCACTGGAAGACCTTCGTGGTAGTGAGTCAAGCGACCAGGATGCATGAGGGACCAGCCCAGACGCAAATCTGTCACACTACAGTTGTAACGGATGAAACGGCATCCACCACCCTAAACAACGGAATAAACACATGTTAACAAAAATAAATTTCCAATTTCTTTAAGTTAACAAAGTTAATCCTTAAGTTAAGTTAATCTTTCTTAAACTAATAAAATTCAAATAGTTCATATGTAAGTAATAATTTTTCTTATGTTTAAATCATTGAAAACATTATGGAATTATTTCTACCCATGCTTAAATGACATGCACATAACATATTACAAATAAGATAAATTTTATAATAACAATTAATCCATTAACTGATAATTAAGTTCTGAAAATATTAAAATAATGTTTTGTCATTGAGAACTACAAATGTACAAAATTTGAAAACTCTAATACATCAGGAAACAAGAGAAAAATTACAAAATCCCTTCTTTGCAAACATGAAACAAGTCAAGTTAAATAAAATGAGTAAAAAAATTAATTCACATTCAAGTGTGAGAGTTTAAAAGAACTATGTCAAAAAGTTTTAGTTTTTCATACCATATGAATAATTTCAATAAACATAGCACCAATGAAGCGACTTTAATATATAATAATAAACATCATTTCAGTTTACCTCATAGTCGATTCCTGGCCTGTTGAGAGCAATATTTATTGTGTAAGTAGAAGAATCATGGTGAGGACGCAGAGATGGCTGCTCATCTGGACGATATCTTACAACAAAGTTCATCAATGCTTTGGGTGGCTGAAGAAAATAAAATTTCATTATTATGTTTGGATTCTTAATTTCTACACACTTTATTTTAAGACACAAGTTTTTAAAATAAACCTTTCAAACCCTTAGATGAATTCATTCTAGTTACCCAAGAAATTGTTCCACAAACAATCAGTTGTAGTGCAAAACAAAACAATGCTCATTAAATGAAAAACTACGTTGAAAAGGGTAATGCAAAAAAACTATAAATAGAATAGAGTAAGAAAAATTAAGTGGAGATTTAAAGTTGAATAGCACAGTTTCCTACAAAAGACACAAGTATAAAAAAAATTTTTTGAAGATATATTTTCTGGAATATAAAGGGAAGTGAGTCATTTAAGCATTTTCATGTGAATGCTAGCGTCATTTTTTTTTTTCCTTTTTTTGGGGGGGAGGGATTTCAAATTATTCCTTATATTTAAAGGTTAATTCATGATAGCTTCCATAATCCATTTTGTTAAATAATATGAAAAATGATAAAGTTAATGCATTTAGTTGGCAGAATTTCTATTGACTTAGTAATCTTGCAACATAAAACAAAAACACTACACTAAAAAGACTTTTCAATAACAGCATTAATCTAACCATAGGTACAAGCAAATGAGTCAAAATAATTTGAGTAAAGAATTTTCAACAAAAGACCTTTTTTTCTGTAAAATGTATTGTAAAATATTTTTTTATCTGTTTTAGATTTCCTAAAATATTAGAAGCAACAAAAATGTTCTTATTTAATTAACACTCACAATTCTAGAGAAGATCTCCAATAATCGTAAATTTATTTTAAAATTTTCTTATATATCCACATGGCAACAAAAGACGAAGTCGTCAGTAGCATCAAGAAAGAACAATGCAGTGTAGTCTGACATAATGCAAGTTTTTTTGAACATACAACAAAGCAAACTTTTCCCAAGATATGTTTCAACAGCACAAAGAAAAAGAAGACTCAACTACAACAGAAAAGTATAATAGCTGCAGATTCAAACTGTCATACATCGATTTTAAGGATACTCAATTACATTTGAAGAGAATAGTTCTTCCTCCATCATATTAAACAAAATATGATATAAGCAAAACTAATTAATAGACATCTCACAACTTATAAGACGCTAGCACAAGTCTTTTAGCACCCTAAAGTACACGAATACTGTAACTAACACTGAATACTAACTTAAATGCTAATCTGGCGTTAAGCTTATGTTCATGATAACTTAGCAAAAATACAATCCGATAAAAATATGCATTATACTTCGATGTTCAATACAATTTTGAGAGAAATAAGAAAATTACAGACCCAAAAGAACACAAACTAAGTAAGGGGTGGAAGATACGCAGACTAATGATGAATAAAATCAAAAGAATACCCAAAAGATTGGATAATAATTCCAATGGGCTCAAAACCATTAAAGCTGCCACCATGAACAAATCAGACACCATAAGAGAACTGAAATCCCTGAAGATATGCATCACAACCATCACCAGCCAACCTTTCATCTACTTACATCCTCATACTTGATAGTGTATACTGATCGAGATAACTCTGCTGCATATTCTTTGATAAATGTAATCCATTTTGATCCCAACTCGATTTGATCATGATGTACCTACACAATATACTCAGATGTATAACATTTTAAATAACACAAATGATATATAGTTCACAAAGGAAATTTTTAAAAACGCTTATAATCTTCTACTGAATCAAATTCTCTTCTACCTTATATTTAACTTCACTCAGTCCCCATTTCAAAAAAGACAAAAAAATAACAGAGATCGAACATAATCAGTGGGAAGATTTTGAAATCTCCAAATACTGCTACTAGGCAGCAAAAAATCATTGATTAATAAGTTGATACACCAGGTCTCATTTTAATATTCGAAAATAAAAAAACAAATCCAAAATCATTTTTCTCCCATAAAAAAAATTTAAATCCATGGGGGAGCAAGGGACAAAATTAGAAATCTCTCAAAATCCACTAAAGAAAAGGCATATAAAAGAGAAATTACTCAGGTGTGCTGATACCCTGTCATTCCCAAGTGAAAGCAAAATTTATACTTCTATTTCCTGATACCATTTTAGCTTCACATTTTTTTTTTTTTTTAATCTGGAATTAAAATTATTCCAAAGGGGGGAAACTTATCATCATCATATAGATTAAAAATTTTCATCGATAATTACAGATTTACACTATTGAAGTAAACTTTGATAAAGTAACGCTATTTTTCTAATCATATTAGATCTTTAAAAGTAAGAATGCTGTACATAGTACTAATAAAAGATGAAGTAATGCAGCTCATCTTACTCACTTTAAATGACTATGCCTTAAATAGTTTTCCAAATATTATTTAAAATTCAATCCCTCACAAAAAAATCTAATGAATTATTTTTAATTAATATTTCAATCTTGTTGTTTCCGACAAAGTCTTAGAAATGTTAGCAATTTAGAAAAAGACTCATAAAACTAGTTTGACATTATTTAGAAAAATTTTTTATCATTACAGTATGGTTTAAGTTAAAAAAAGAAAGAAGAAAAAGGCAGATATTTATGAGGCAATGAAAAGTGTTTTCGGAAGAGTCAACAGGAAATCTCCTTCTGAGTCTCATAAAATTGAAAGAAAAGCATACAACAGCAAACATTTAAATTCAAATGTAAATAACAATCACAGAAGAACTTTAGATGAGCAAAGAAAACGTGCCAAAATTTCAGATAAATATTCAAATAAGAAAAAGTAGATGATAGCTCATTTGTTGAATTGAAAAAAAAAAAACTTTTCATATAAAAAGCTATCTCAGATTTATGTTTACGATATGCCTCAATAATGACCAAATTTAAACACTGAAAAACTATATTTTTTAAAACTAAATTAACTAATAAATTAAACTCAAATTTTAAATTTACCTTTCAATGTTTAGAAATCAATGATTTAATTACAGTAGAAAAAATTTAAAAATTTTTGTTCCATAAAATTAGGCATTTGTATTGCTTGGTTCCATTATGCAGATATAAAATTACTATAAAGTAGCATAAGCCATTTATTAATACTTCATAAAGCAAAATCATAGAAGTGGAAACTGCAAAATTCTTTCATGAAACTTCAAACGAATTTCTGAAAAGATAAACATAAAACATATTAGTGTAAAGCAGCAAAGAAAAATTATGCCTACATCATGAGTATAACCAATGAAGATTTTTTCTTGCACTGGTCTTATATATTCCCGCAAGAAATACAGCCACTGTTGCTCAAATCCTACTTGATTCATATGAATATCTCTGGTAGGCACATTTTCATAACCACCAGCCAGACGAGGATCCTATTAAATTAGATATAGAAATTAAAAGAGGGTAAATTTATTTTAAAATTAGAAACGAAACAAGAAAATACATAATGGAAATGATACAAGAAGTCATACATATTCCCACCTCAAAAAAAAATTAGAAACCCAAGCATCTCAATAAACTGTCACCTTGACATATATTGACTTGATTAAATCCGATTAATTGAAATGACTTAATTTTTGGAGCTACATGATGGTTATGGTTATATAACCAAGACAACACTCGAGCTATAAGTGAACTCTTTAAGCTGTCATGTCATATTATCATGAGAAACATTTGAACCTCTACAAATCTAATGTGCACTATCTTTTTTTAATAAAGTAAATCTTCTACAGAATCAAGACTTGCATCAATAACTTTCAATCACTAATTCTGAAACCCTTTGCTCTAGGTCATCACATTCCTCAACATATGCAATAACAGTGGCATAACGATTGAGATAATAACAAATATGGGTTGAAAATTTTGATTTAAGCTTCACAAAAAATATGGTAAGGGGTTTAAAATGGAAATATAACAGAAATCAAATTTATTCTTTTTAAGATTCATTGTACTACTTTTTAAAATGATAAAAATTAATGCATAAAATTATTCAGCTTTTTACGGCTAAGGAATACAATAACATTTATATCTTTCAAAAAGTCATTGATGAGAAAATTTCATTGAAATTTTAGCTTGTAAGTTATATATTGTAAGCCTAAACCAAAAAGATAACCAAGCTATAATAGATTTTGTGAAATGATTTGTAATTAACAGCTATGCTAATGTGTGCCAATGAATTTAGTTCATTTTCATTTCCATAAGATCCAATGAATTTCCTAAAATATTTATCTCACACTTTCTTATTTTAGAAAAAAATGTCTTTCACAATACCAGGTACACACATTTTATAATAAGCTTACAAATTAAAGCTAAAAACCAACCGTTTTCCAAAGGTAATTACTCAACATTGAGATATGAAAAATGGCAAATAAATATTCTATACATTTCAAATAAGTAAAATTACTTTTCTATTTTAAGTTGAACCATTTTATATGAACTCTCAGATGCTAAAAATACATATCTAATGATGTCCATAAAAAAATAATAATGTTTTATGAGGATTTAAAGACTTTTATTAAAGCTTTATAAAGAGTTTGTTTATTATATTGTGAACGAATTACTCAAACTTTTGACAAACAAATATTCAAATACTGACATACCAGGTGAACAGGTATTTAGAGATTGATAGTACATTAATTTGTAACAATAAAAGCATTTCCTAGAATTTTAGAGAATTAAAATTATCTGGTAACAATCAGTGAAAAATAATGCCAAAATAAATGGAACAATTGATAGTTTCTTAAGTTATATTTTTCAGGATAAATTAATCTACATAGTTCAACCAATCTAAATGTTTACCTGATTTGATCCATCAGACCACCGACCAAAATTTTCCATTTCATCAATTAAATGCTGGCAAAATGTAGGTGTCACAACTGGAAACCAATAAACATCAGGACATGGCTAGAAATAATTTTTTTAAGTCACAAAAAAGGGTAATAATAAAATTCAAAAATAATTATAATCATTTAACATTTTTTTCTCCTGGACTATTTGTATAGCACCAATGAACAGGAATTTTGCAAAATATTTCATACAATATAAATAAACACAGTAGGTAAAATTCAGACTAGTAGATATGTAAGGAAAAAAATTTAGATAAACCAAACATAAAAATTATTTTACACTACTGTAAAATAACAAAAATAAATAAAGTGTTTCATAAAGCTGATAATGCATACCATATCTACTTGATATTCAGGCTGCAAAACTTTCGAATAGTTTTCATGTATGTATCGATACTCCCAATCCTAAAGAAAAAATAAAATGGAGCAATAAGAAGACAATTTAGCAAAGATATAATTAAATGATAATATTACTTAACTTCAAAACATAAACAATTTATCAACTTACTACTTGATTTGTATATATTTCAAACAGCTCGTTACGAAGATGACTTGTGTCAAATGAGTCACTGTTAACAAGATGTCCAAATTCATGAAGGTTAGAAAGATACATGAATATGCCCTAAAAACAATAATAAAGGTATGAAATTTGTTCACCAATCCAAGAAAAAACATATCTCAAACAACAAAATAAACGTTAAGATAATGTAAATATTATCATTATAAGCATGAAATTTAAAATTTAAAATTGGATTTCACAAAGCAAGTCCTTTCAAAATACAAAATTAAATCAGGTGTTTTTTTTAAGTGTAATATTTTTAAAAAATATTTCTATATATCTTACTTTGTCTCTTAAATTTTTGCAGAATGCCATATCTGGATCCAGTAATCCGTGAATGTATGTTGGATAGTTTTCAGGGTCTTTCAGTAGTGATCCATGGACCAAATATGCATGATTAATATACGGGACATTCCATACACCTCTGCAAAAAATTTATTTTAATTTTAAATTATTTTTAATCATTATCACAATTAAAATATAAGCTTCCAATTTCTCTTGCGATCAAATACATAGTTAAATTATTTTTAATTCTGACATTATATCAGAATTGAGCATACAATATTAAAAATGAATAAAACAAAATAGCATAAAAATAATCCAAATTGAAACCACTAATAACGGTTGTTTTTTTTTTTAATGGAAGATTAGAAGATTTGAATTATTCATTTCATGCCCTTACAGAAATATAATTAAAGAAATGTAAAACAAAATTTTCACATTTTTTTGTCTTCAAAATGTAAATGCAACAGGAATAACTTTTGAATGAATTAAGTTCTTTTAAGTGTAAAGCTATGAGAACAAAATAAGATCAAACATAGTTGGGTAATTTCTTTTGATGTGAAGTACTTCCTTAAACTGTACCACCAATCGCATAGGGTACCAGATTCTGAAATACTAGGATTTGAACATGAGTTAGGATTTTAAAAAATCAAATGGAAAAACGAATAGGATGCTAAAAATCTTCGAGATGAAACACAATGGATGAAATATCTTCATGATGAATCAAAATACGGAAGAATTAAGTTTGTAGTTTTTATCTATTTTTTTAAAAAAATCTACTCACTAAACATAAAAAGATAAGTCGAAACCAATAGCAATTTTATGTCCAGGTTTTATGAAACATATTAAACTGGATATATATTAAAATCTACATATGTATGTTTAGTACTTTTTTCAGAATTTATTCAACTTGAGTGAAACAATGTTGAATTTAAAAATTTAATTGCTTTTTAAAATTATATGCTGACGAGGTCCCTGGTTTGTGATAATTATGAATGACAGAAATGATTAGCAATACATTGATTTAAAAATGTTTTAAAATATCAATGCACTCTAACAAAAGAAAAAAATTCTCAAAACTATTTGAATTACAAACTTCAACACTTATTCTTCATAGAGAGAGACAGATGTAGACTTCGATTATTATTATTATTATTATTATTTTTTACTTTAGATAACTTTCTATATAAATCTTAAATATAGCAATCTAGTTTCACAGATCTTAAAAAAAAATGTACAAAAAGAAAACTTTTACATAAATAGTTTCTCCCTCATCCTGATGCAGTGGCGGACCTACATAAAATGGCGCCCAGGGCATATATAAAAATTGCGCCCTCTTCCCTCTTTATCTTTTGAAAGGTGATCCTCATTTTTTTTTTCTTTTTCTTTTCTGAAACTTATTTTTTTCTAAACAGTTATTTTTTGGTAAGAAAGGACCCTCTGTGGCGAATCCAAGATTCGGGTCTGTGGGAGGGGGGGGGGCTGAGATCATAAAACATTTTGTATGGTAGTGCCCAATGTCAAACCTCATGGCTTATGTAAACCAAAAAACCTTAACTTTACAGACTTTCCTCACCTAACAATAAGAATCATCAAGATCATTTACAAGTACAAGAGGAATGACTAGAATAGTAGGATAATTTTCGAACCTGTCAAGCCAGAAAGCAATGTTGTCACGATTTTATTATTATTTTTTTAATGAAAATCAAGAACAAACAGTTGTAGTGATTTTAAATAAAATCAAGAATTTTGATTTAGCTCTGGGGGGTGGGCTGCAACACGATAGCCCCCCTGGATTCGCCATTGGACCCCCTCACTGTTCTTAAAAGTAAATAGAAGCTAGCTTGCAAATTTCAGAAGTCCAATATCATGCTCCTTAATAGTTTTTGGAAATATAGGGATGACTCATTTCGGTTTTGTAAAATCCGTTGACAAATGTTTTTCATTCCAGTTATGTCCTTGTCTTGTGTTTCATTCTCAAATCCCAGCAAACTTATAGCATACAATGAGTAAAAAATAAATCATTTCATATTTGAGTGAATTTGAAAGTAGCTAAATATTAACGTCCAAAAATGAGGTAAAAGCACTAGATAAATATACGAAAGGTGTTTGCAGCAAAGTTTCTAATAGAATTATAAAAGTGGAATTTTATAAAATTATAATATTTCATTAAATTATAATAATTTTTTTCATATTTAACGCATTTTGCAAAAAAAGGGGAGGGGAAAGCAATATGACAGCAAAGTTCTAAGTCTCTTTGTTGGAACACGACTGTTAAGATTAGGCTTTTAAATCTGGAAGATTTCATTGGCAAAGACATCATTCCAGATTTTATAGAGTAGATAGTTTAAACTTCACATTTTAATTAAAAATTAAAGCACTAAAATTGAATTGATTTGTCTAAAGTTTAAATTTGGAACGATTTTCCAAAATATTTTTTTTTCTTATGTATTCTTTCTTTGTATTTTTATTATTAAAATAAATGAAAATATATACATTATTGACATATCTAAAAGAACTTCATGACTGGGCATGATAATGTCATTTTTAAGAATTAATTATTATCATGATCATGAAAATAACCCTCAAAATTACCTTTCACAACAATATACAAAAGAAAGAAAGTACAAAGACGCTTTGTGTTACTTTATTTGAGAATCACTTTATTGGAAAAAATCTGCTGTAAAAGTAGCAGAACGTTCGACATATATACCTCATAATTTGAATTTTAAATCTTACTTTATTTAATTCTTTCGCATTTTAAATGTAAATTATTTTAGAAAAATCTTGTTATTTCAAGGAAAATTAATTAAAAGACATTCTTTTCAAAGTCAATTTAAGATTTTGTTGCAAGGCATCAATTCTCCGAAAATGAAATTCACTTCAACTTTAGAGCAATTTCAACTTTCTCCAACAGATTTTATATCAAAACACATACAATACTTTCGTTCTAAAATGCTTGAAAATGTACTAAACACAAAAGTTACAAACACACACAAAAAAAGTGGCTGCAATATTTAAATAATTATTTTAGGTTGAGTATTGGTATTTTAATGGTTTGGCAGTAAAGGTAAATTGTAATGTGTTCGTTAATAGTAAAATCCATTGGAGACAATATTCTAACTCAGTGAGGAAAGAAAATGCACACATTTCGACAGAAACTGAATTTCTATTCATTATATATTTGTTCTCGATAATTATTTGAGAAATTACTTTCATTTATCTTGATTTCAGTGTCCGTACGGTCTGATAAACTTTACTTGCATGCATTTGCAAAGCTTTATACGATCTTTTCTCTCTTTCACTTTCTGTCTTTTTAATACGCGTTTGGCAAAACAACTGCATCTGGCTTTTGCGAAATAAAATTTAAAATAAACCACTACCGTATCTTCCGCATACAAATTATGCTATTATCTACAAATATTCAGGACTAAAAACAGTGCAAAGATAGAGAAATAAGAGAGTAAACATACATCTTTCAAAGCTGCTGGATTCCTTTCACACTACGTGATTTATTTTTTCACTCTCTGTTTATTGAAACTAAGAATGATACTTTTTTGCTAATTATTTGTCACGAATTTCCGAAGAAGCCGATATTCAATCAGTATGAATCAGGCATACCATGAGAAACCACGAGCAACCCTTTGGGACTAATCTATTCTAAATTATTTCCCTAATCTCCCACTAACCCGGATACAAATCTTTGAAAGGGACATTACTTTGAAACGAGATTCCCTTTTGCAGATGAGGTTTTTAGTCATCAAATCTCTATTACGTAATACTATTTGGTATTTTGTCCCAGCTTTTGTTTCCGGATTGTGAAAAAGATTGTATCCTTTAAGTTTTCCCACACTTTGTTGAAATTATTTTAATTTTTAAGAATCTTGGGAATAAGAGCTTAAAAAGAATGAACTTTTTAAAAATACAATTAGTTCATTCCTTAATTTTGAGTCCCCTGGTAACTGCGCACAAGGCACGTGCCCTGCCTGTCCCACTCTAGTTACGGCACTGAATTTTTCTTGGGGGGGGGGGGGGGGGGGGGGGGGGGGGGGGGGGGGGGGAGAGATATGAAAATAAAAAATCCTTTAAAATTCCTTTCTACGCATTCTGATAAAATTAAAACGAACAAAAACAGGGAAACAAGTCGACCCGAAATTTTGGATTGAAGCAACGGCAGTTTTCTTCTTCAATAATAAATTTGTTTATCTAAAACAGCATTGCATTCAAGCCTCACTCTACGCTTGGATCTTCCGGAATAGGTTTTTGTGCCTTAAACATTTCATCCTCACGTGGATCCAAGTCAAAAACGTTATGCCAATATTATTTTGGAATTCACTGCTTATCTTGAAGGAGGATAAAAATGTTCTTCGCGATTTCTTGCCCCTCCCCCCTTCCTCTTCTTCGTTCCCTTTGTATTCCTATTGATATCCGATTCCAAAAACATCTTCATCACTAAGATCTGTCAAATATGACTAATAATTAATAAATATTTTTCTAAATCAACATGTCCAAACACAAGACACTTCCAGAAGAAAACCATACCATCAATAATGCCATTGATGGGATTAATACAGCCATCTACATTATTTGCAGATTCAGGCAAATGATTCTTTCAAACTGCCTCGTCAGTTCCGTAAACTCAAGTTAACGCTTTGCTTATTATTTCTACTATTCAAATTAGCTGTAGCTTATTTTTTTACACTAATCAAAAGCCGTATATAGACAGGAATAATTGTAGTTTCGGAAGAGTCGAGAGCAAGGGACTCAATCTTATTGAGTAAACCATATCAAACTTTTAAACTTTGAACTACAAAATTGCATATAACTTTCTACTGAAATGCTGTGATCTGTATGTTATCAATAAATAATATTATATCTTTTTGTACTGACAAATTATCTGGGCCGGCCCGAACAAAAGCGCATAGTTGATTTGCAGGGTCTTGAAACAAAATTTCATGTAACAAAATAATTTATTGCGTTTTACTAGTTAATACATTGCACAATTTGGTATAAGAAGGTTTAAAGGAATACATGAAAATGATATGTAATTAAATTATTTTTATAAATTTAATATATCAACACACACACTGATTTCGTTGACTAAATTAATGTAATCAATTTTCATTTTGCAAAATCAGTCGGTGGCACGGGGCTTTTAGAAATGTGGGTCCCTTTGCGCTCGGACCGTTTGAAACACACTCGGGCCTGTCCTGCAATTGATGAATGTGTATGAAAACCTACCTCTTCCCAGCGAAAGAAATAATTTCATTTGGCCATGCAAGAGTAAAACGGGAATGTTCATTTTCTAAAAGTGAGTTTTATTAATTACTAGCTACCTTCGGCGACCAGCTTGTTCGCAGGAAATATAATTTCAATTCAATCTTGTATCATTTTATATTCATGGTTCTCTTAACAACGTAATTTTAAACTTCAGACATATTTAACCCATGTTCTATGTTCTATTAGTGACCTTGTACCTGTTCAGTTCATTGTCTATATAAATGTCCCTAATGGAGTCAGATAACTGACCATGTCCAGCAACCCCTAATTCCACGATTAGACCAGTGGTTGAGTTACTTGAATTCGGAATTCCTGTTAGGTGAGCTTTAGCCGCTGCGTACAGATTTGTAGTCAGAAAAAAAGGACTTTTTTCAATAATCGAGCAATATCTCAAAAAAAAAAATTCATGCTATCAAAAACATTGATATACAAAAGTTGTAGATCTTGAAATTCTGAATAAAATGAGTACAACACTTATTATAGTCAATGAAAATTAAGCTCACAAATGCCTTCAAAGTTTTGCCTAACGGGTCTATTCTGGTACCCCCGGTTGGGTTGGGAGACGTCACTTTTTCCGCACGTTAACGGAAAAAGTGACGTCTCCCAACCCAACCGGGGGTACCAGAATAGACCCCAAAATCGCTAATCAAGAGCTTGAAGCGAGAACGGACCAAGTTATCGGTTCACCTTGCCTCCAATTTCTATATATACATTTTGAATTCGTTCAGGATACTTTTATAATTATTTCAAGGCTTTATTTAGCATATTTTGAGTGAAAAACTACTGTTATTACGATTTAACAGAGAAAAACATCACACGAAAATTTCAACAAAGGATGAGAGCATAATGAAAAACAATGATTTTAATTTTAATACTTTATTATTTAATTACACGTAATTGAAGTGATATTAAATAGATAAAAAAGTTTTAGATCTATTTCAATTTTTTAGATGTTTAAGGTTAGTCAAAATCATTAATGCCGGTTTGCTTACTGTCACTTTCCTCCACTTCCAACTTTTGATATTCTTCCTCCAAGTCAACTTCTAAAATTATCTCCTCCATCCTGATATCGATTTAAGCCTCTTGTTTAGCTAAGTTTGTAATGATGCTATCTTCTACAGAATTGGTACACCCTTGTCCTTTGTAGTGATAGCAAATCGTAGAACATTTAATGCCAGATTTCCTACAGGTGCAAGTCAAATTACACCCTTTTGCGCACTTGCAATGATATCATAGAAAAAAAGGCTGGAGAAGCTGGTTCCTTGTGGGTGGTGGCTGAGAACAATCCATGTTTTATTTCCAACCCCAATCTAAGGGGGTTTTGACAAAACCACTCCAAAGTTCAACCTGTAGGTATGCACGGAAAGTGTTCAAGTGCAGCTGCTGCAGTGGAAGGGAGAAGCTAAATTGAAATTATTTTTTACTAGTGATTTTAAAAAAGTTTAAATCTCAGTTCTTTCCCCTAAATAGGGCTATCCAAACTTTCTGTCCTGATTTATCTATGTCATCCGGGCATGCATTTTCTTCACAGAAAATGTTCACAACTTGTTGCAGTTCAGTGTTGTTCAGAACATTCATAAATTTCTTCCCCACCTGAAAAGAGCAGATGTGGTATTGCAACCACTGAACGCATGAAGAAACGAAATATTGTCCCTTATGTGTGGAGCAGTGTTCAGGATTGCTGCACAATATAAAGCATCTCCTGCCTCACCTCTTCCAGGCTTCAAGAAGAAAATGTTTTCGGAATTAGTGGATGATGTCATTATAACCAAGAGGTCGATATCTTCGCCAACAACCACAAGACATTGTGACCTCTTTTTTCTATTTCCAAAGCATTTTTGATTATTAGATAATCAGCTTGCTTCGCAACAAAACCTTCTTTTTGAAACTTAACACATAACGTATTTATAAGCCTTCGTTTGTTCTTATCATTTGATACAAATTTCTCTTGGGCATAGTGACTGACATCGATTCATCAAACATAACATAACAAGCTTTGTGTTTCTTTGTTCGTTTGATACATTCTACTGATTTTGTACTTTTTGCTGCATCTTCAGGGTAAGCATAAAAAACTATTGTGGCCCCTTCATTGAAGTGATTTTTGGCGTAGTTAACATAATTCTTCAGGATGAAAGAAAATGTTTCTTTTGCATGCCACGACACACGATGTAACAGAAATCCACCATCAACCATATAACATGCTGAAGTGAAATGCACATCAGTCTCAGTAGAAAATAAATCATAAAATGTTGACTTGCGGGTCTCACGTACACTCCTCCTTCATCAAAGAGTGACAATGGAAAAAGAGCCAGCTCAAATCAAAAATATGTCTGTAACTCTGCATCAGACTTTTTTTTAGGACAGAGATTCTTCTGAATATTGTGTCAAGATTCACAGGAAATAATTCATCATGAACTTTCACCTTGGAAGTGAAACCACGAATAGGTATTACTCGGTTTTTCCGTTTAACTTAAATTCCGTTTAATTTTTCCTCTAGTTCGAAAGCTAAAGATGTTAAAACGGTTATTTTCAGAGCAAATATGATAAAGCTATTGTTTTAAAGCTAATACAATGCATGGTTATCCTGTTGTCGGATGTTCAATGCATTCGAGAAATTTCGGAAGGCAAAAAAAATTTCTTTTCATTTATTTTCGAAAGATCCTGATGTTCGGAAACTTTGGATTTATAGATACAAAAGAAAAGATCTCTTTAATCTCGCTCTTAAGATCTTAAAAGATCTCTTAAACATTCCATATTTTGATTCCTTCGTGATGTGTGACTCTTTAACAATGTTTCCACAAAAAGTCAGGCCTAGAAAAAAAAAAAAAGTTGCTAAAAGAGCTCTGAAATATGATATTTATTCCGTTACGTATCATTTGGACTAAGCGGTGTGCTCCCAAAGCGACATCAACGCATCCGCTCTCTGTGCTTGTATTTTAACTATCAATAGATGATGGACACGTGTTTCCCATATGCCCAGATGGGTAAATATTCACTAATCAGCCACAACAGTAACAATGCTCCTTGTACAATGCAACTTGCGTACCTGAAAGAGAACTGGGAACTCTCATTCCTTCAGGGTTTTTCTTTAAAGTTAGTTGTATATTACTCTTCTCCGTACGTGGCAATTTCGTTTATAGTACTTTTTTATTGAATTTTTTTTTTTTATTTCAAGTGCAGTTTATACGGTTAGAAGATTTATTTTGCAAATTAACTGGTAATTTATTCAAAACTAGAAAATCACCTGTTATGGTTTGATGGGTGCAAATTGCCTCTTTATTCGAGAGATTTCCCTTCAAATTTGACGTGTTTAAATAGATATATATGCGAAAGAAATGTTTAATATTGATTGAAAACAAATAAAATAAACATATGTTTTATGACAGGAAATATTTTTTTTTTTATTTACATATTATTTAAATATTTCTTTATTCAAAAAACCTCTTGGTAAACAACATTCCGTGTGAAGTATTTTTCGTTGTTTAATAATTTTCCTTGTACTTCAGATGTCTTTGTGTAAATTCTAACGTGATTGGGAATCCTAGACCTTGAAAGTGAAACATAGAGCTGTCCATGTGAAAAGACAGGCTCATCGAGGTAAATTCCGACATGATCGAAAGTTTGCTCCTGCGATTTGTTGACAGTCATCGTGTAAGCTGGAATTAACGGGAACTAGCGGCGGTTGAGAACGAATGGTAGATTCACGTCACTGGTGGCTAATTTAATTCTTGGCAAGAAAACAACATCGCCACGATTGCATTCAGATACAATTTGGCGTCCAAACTATATCGCGCGCATGATATACCACTGACGTAATTTACTACTTTCTATTACAAACTGAAATTAATTTGAAATATAGGATTAATATAATTTAAAATTTCTCGGGAACTATTGATCATAGCGAGATAAATTTTATATCAATCGATAAAAAATTTTATTTCACTATTTTAGAGCTATTAAATTTGAAATTAGAACGACAATTAATCTTTTAAGTTTAAAATTACTGAAATTTAGATTCTCTAACAATGAAATAATGCTGTTTAACGTCTCGCAGTGCTATGGCGCAAGTTTTATTATTGGTGACGTCAGAGCGTTACCACAGGATCTGGGCTATTATATGAGTAATACTGTTGATATACCTGAATGCAGAAGAAGAGTTATTTTGAAAATTACCATCGGATGAGAAATCTGTTGCTTCTAATTAATAAACACGTTCTCATCCACTGTTGAATCTTTCGTGTGATGTTTTCCTCTGTTAAATCATAATAACAGTGGTTTTTCCCTCAAAATATACTAAATAAAGCCTTGAAATAATTATAAAAGCATCCTGAACAAATTTAAAATGTATATATAATTGGAGGCAGAGTGAACCGATAACTTGATCCTTTCTCGCTTCAAGCGCTTGATTAGCGATTTAGGTAAAACTTTGAAGTGCAGTTGTGAGTTTAATTTTCATTGAATATAATAACTGTTGGTACTCATTTTATTCAGAATTTCAAGATCTACAACTTTTGTATATCAATGTTCAGGGTTCGTACACATTTCCTTAAAAGAAAATCAAGGACTATCAAGGACTTTTAAGGACTAAAAAAAAACCAAAAAATAAGGACCTCTAAATTGAATAAACTTAACGAATTGGCGCACGCAATTTTAAATAAAATGTCTCATTTTTGCAAATTCAACCTATTAGATGATAAATTACATAGCAGATACATTACAAATTTAACACAACAAAACTCCTAAAAATATGAGTTAATAAATTGATGAAAAAAAACCCCATGAAACTGGTAATCAAATTAAATATCTTTTAATTCCAAACTTTTTTCATTCAATTTTACATCCAAGGTATTTATTTTAATTTCTTTTTCAGAAATTGTTTTTCTTAGTTCATGCGATTGAATAAATAAATTTATGTCCTTTGACTTTTCAGCCTCCTTAGCTAAATTATTTGCTTTCTCATTTGTTTGGTGTATGTTCGTTTGGAGGAACATTTTCTTTTGTTTTAAAAAATCTATTTCCTCCTCTAAAGCTTTTCGTTTCAGTTGTTTTGTTTCAGTCTTTTCTTTGGATTTTTCACTTTCTAAATACTGCATGTATTTTGCTCTAGCTGAGGTGGCAGCCGTCCTCATTTCTGTAGTAATTTTTAAGTCATAAATATCCCAGACAGCTTAATAAATTCATCATTTACACGCTGGGAAACATATGAAGCATCTTTCAAATTTTCTATTTCCAGGACCTTGTTCACCGAAAAACCTCATTGTCCATGTGACAGTTTTAATACCATTTTGATAATCTTCCAAATGTTTTCATAATGATTATTGTTAAAATAAGTTTGTAAAAAAGTATCAAGGAAATCACTCTTTGGATTGAAAGAAGTAAATTCAAATGAATTTGGCTTTACAATATTTAACAGAAAATCTGCATAGAGTAACAAAATTTCGTCGCAATCTTTTTCCAAAATACGTTTATTTTGCGACAACACTATCAATACCTTTTTCATTTTTTCCTGTGCTTTTTCGGGATATCCAGTCATTACTCGTGGATCAATGCAAATCGCAAGTCTTACTAGTGTGTAATTCACAGAACATTTCTGCATGAAATGTTTTATCATTGTTATGATGTTTTTCCGACTATCCTGTCTGAGTGTGAAAACATCCTTGTCTGCTAATTCCTTTTTTTTTTTTAATCTTGTCTTTTATTAGTTGCTCTGCAGCAAATCCTAAATACGCTTAACTTTTATCATTATACAAGTTTGGGTCACTGAAATTGAATTTGCATAAAGTCTCAGGTTTCTCAATTCTTTCATTCTCTGGTTTCAAAATTTTGAAATGTTGAATGCAATCATTAATAAGTTTTAAAAACATCACTGGCAAAAAATGGAAGTAAAGGTTTATCACTTTGGTACTGTTCTAAAAATGGTAACAGCACTTTTGACAATCATTCCTATGGAACCATGGACCAATAAAGGGCATCTGTAACTCCTCCCTTATTTCCCAAGGTGTATGCGATGGATATGTATTCGTGGAACGCGAGCAGTGTCGTCCCCCCACCCCATTCCGCGAGAGCGTCGTCGACCGAGATTAGAGCCGCCGAGAAGGAGGAATTAGAAAAACGATAATCGGTGAAATTTTAAATTTTTTAATAATGGCAGAGTAAAAAGTAAGGACTTGCAAGGACTTTTTAAAAATGGGGCATAAAAATAAGGATTTGTAAGGACTTTTAAGGACTAAATGTAAAAGTAAGGACTTTTAAGGACGCGTACGAACCCTGATGGTTTTGATAGCAAGAGTTGTTTTTGAGATACTGCTCGATTATTGGAAAAAGTCCTTTCTGACTACAAATCTACACACAGCGGGTAAAGCTCACCTAGCAGGAGGGGGAAAACTTAGTATATTCATTTCAGACCTAAACTTAAGGAATTACAACAATTTTCAGCTTTCCCCTAATTAATTCCGAATTCGGCCTTTTTTAACGACCCAACCACTGGGCTAGTTGTCGACACAATCTTCACTTTTTTATTCTTCCTGTAAAATATGCATCTGATTTCAACATTAAAATGACGCAGCACATTTTATGGCCAGCGGCGTGTTAGTTGGATTAAAACGTGTCAAAAAAAAAGAATAAAAACACAGCAATCATAACCTTTCAGCTGATATTTCTTAATATAAGCAAAGCAATATCTCGGAGAGCTTGTTTTACAGATTTCAAAAAAATCTTGATGAAATAAAATATGAAAGCAAACTGTATTAGGATCCTACCTCAGATTACAACAATGAAAGAGAAATATGCAATTAAATATTTGTTTAAACAATGAAAACGGTTTGAGCTGCGTTGCAACAATGAAAAGTATTGTTGTAAATTATGCCAAAAATATTTTTTTAACTTATTAAAATTCGAGAAAACATTGTACGGAAATTTAATTGATATCAATGGAAAGGGAATTTTTTGCACTTTCAGATGGTGTAAAAATAATTTTTGTGCTGTAATATTTTTGGAAGTTATTGAGGAAAAACGCCGAAATTTCGCCAATTTTTAATTAATTAAAATTTCAAAAAAGGGGCTCCGAGGTACATATTTGTGCCAAATCTCGTAGCTCTAGGTCTACCCTGTAGAGGACAAACACACAGACACACACATTCTCCTTTATTATTAGTAGAGATGAATACATTCGGTGATTGAGAAAAAAATTCAATAAATTATATCTCATTATAGACAAAATTTTAGAATTCAAAGAATCGTTTTTTTTATTTCAAAGTTATTTAGTTATTTCAAAGAATTTCAGCCTCTGACTTAAAAATAATTTTAAAAAAAACGGCTCTCATTTTCCTTGCTTTTTTTCCCCCTTTCCCTTTTACATCAAAGATAAAAAAAAAATCTTGCATACGTTTCTTATGAGTTTCAATGAAACAATAAAACGTGAAAACTCAATCCCAATAGGACGCTAAATAGAACATTAAAAATAATAAGGCTAACATTTTTAACCATGAAGCTTTACAAAATCGTAGCTGTAATTTTACATAAAACTTTTTAATAACAACATGAAAGGACTTCAGATTTTTTGTGAGATATAGATGATTGAAGGAACAATAATTTCCATTTCCTCATTGGCTTTTTTTTTAAATAGCACATTAATCTTGATTTCTTGCAATATAGCTAAAATTCTGCAATCAAACACGACTTGATTGCCGAATCATGTCTCAATTATTCTTTGTCAGAGAACACAGACGAAGAAAGCAAACTCGGTGCTGTAGCGGATGACTTAGCAGCCAAGACCTTCCATATATATCATCGCATGAGTGGGCCATGCTATTATAAATTTTGCGGGACCAAAGCCTTTTCCTTAAGTGACACAACCCTCGACGAATCAAGACGATTGGCCCACACATTCATATTCTTCTTATCCAATCCAAATCTCTCGTTACAAATATTCCATACCTTATTTCGATTGACGATTTCTACGAGATTTGGGGAATGGCTCAGCCCACTCCTAAACCCCTATCTCCCCGGGGCCGAAGTGGATTTCGACTGATTCAGACAACGGGAAAAGTTTCGGGGCTCCGTGAAATCAATAGTTTGCTCCTTCGGTAAAGCATCACAATAGCTACCCGCGGATGCTGCGGCTCACGAAGTAAATTAATCTCTGTGGCACAGAGAAGACTGGAAGATCAATAGGAACCACAGCCGAGGAAAAAGCTCCATCATCTCCACATATTCGGAAGCGTTGTTTTTCAGTCCAGCCACGTCCTGCATTAATTGCTCGCGTCCTTCAATTAGGTAAGTAATCCATAAATAGAATTTGCGTCGGATGAGAAGCGGTAATGAGAAGTCTTCTCCAATTACCTGCAGCACTTAGACTGGCGATTAGACGCAATTTCATGGGAGAGGGATCATTTTTTATCACTCCTATTTTGAGAGGCGAAATTAATCTTGAGCTGGTAAATAAAGAAGAGGCAAGGAAGAAAATGACAAAGATAATGAAAGTTAATGTCAATTTGGAATCGCCACCACACAATCCGAAATTTATCATGAAGAAAATTACACATTTAACAGTATTTGTAGATGAATGTGAAATGTTCGGGATATCGATGACAGTTTTGAAATTTCTTTTGTGAAAGTGAATTAATTGTTGTTACTCCAAACGCACAAAGAAAAAGTTTATTCAGCGTAAAGCAAGTAACTCGCGGAAAAGATGAAAATATGCGTAAAATAAAATAACTTTACTTTTTCCATGAAACAATTAAATGTTTCTAGAATATACCTGCAAATGCTTTTGTTTTAAATTTCAAAAACAGATTTAATTAGTATATATTGTTTCATTTTAATCCATATAATTTGTATCCATAAAATATTGTTCCATGTTTTTAACAGTAATATTACCTTTTTCTTTTAAACCTTTTGAATGAGATATATACTTAAATTATTTCCTCCTAGCAAGTTTCGATAAAAAATAAAAAAAAAATCAAACATCTGTTTAATTTTATTCTTATTGACAGATAACTAAAACTTTTCATGGCTAACATTGAGGAATTATTAAAACAATAAACAGGAGCAAATTCATTTTTGGAATTTAAATACGTTTAATCAAACATTATCTTTAATTCATTTGTGTTATTTACACCCCATTAGTAATATTTTTTTTATTTCCCGCTTCGAAAGATGACTTTCCAATTAAATGACAAAGTAGTAGTTTAGAACAAATAATTTTTTAAAAAAACTCTTGAAATAATGCAACATTTTAAAAAGTTGTTTTCATAATTATTTATCCAGAATATTGCAAAAAAAATGTACCATGCAAAAAGTGATGACTTTTTTAAAGTTATTTACATAATGAAGCATTTGTTTATCTTGTATTAAAGTCTCATCTTACAGGTGCCGTTTCGAAGAAGATATCTATGTTCCATAATGCATTTGCGAACATTGATTACTGTGTTCTGCATCCTGGTCCTTCTAGCTAACTTATCAGAAGGTGCTAGGAAAGGTGGTGGCAGAAGAAGAGGAAAGCACAGAAAAATGGGTTCACAAAGACTCATATTTTACACAAATCCGAGAAGAAAAGAGTATTACGATAACGAAAATGTAAGTCATTCTACACAGTAATTCTCAGGTAATGAATTTCTAAAAAAAATTAATTAAGGTTCAAATTTCTTTTAACCTGAAAGATATAATTATCTGCTTAATGTAAAAAATGGGAATAAAAGTTTTGAAAACCGATTATAATTAATGATCGCAACAAAAATTCATAAAATCTTTTTTTCACCTTCCATTGCAAGGTTTTTTTTTTTTTTTTTCCATTTTACAAAAAAAAAGTTGTCCAAATCTAATATAAGGGTTGAAAAATAATTATATAAATTTAATTTTGGACTTCATTTTAATTAAAATTTATTTATTAAAAACATCAAAAGCTTAGGTGAAATTTCTTAAATTATAAACTTTCTTCTTCGTATCACAAACATAGTAAGCAAATCATTTAATTATCAAGTATTAAATTATTCAAAATTAATTGAATAGAAATGTAAAAGCAGTAGTGATGCAAATAAAAATAACTGTAGAGTGTAGGTTTAATCTTGATAGAATTTTTTTCAATTATGCTTAGTCATTAGGATCGAAATTCTAACTTCTCGAATTATTAACAAACTAAAAGAAAATCACTATATCTCAAAGAATTAGAAACGAATTAAAATTTTAGACAATAATTTTTTTTTAAAATAGGAAAACAAACAAACTCAAATTCAATACAGAAAATAAATTTTAAGCTTTGCAACGAATTTGAAATTATGCTTTAAAAAAAATTGCAAAATCGCAATAGTAACCCTATACTTGAAAGGTATTTCAGCTAAAAAGATGTTCTCGTCTAAAATCAAATGTTTACGCAGATTCCCAAACCCTACTTAATTTTAAATCAAGATAATTCGCATATATGAAACAAAAATTATTATTTAGGTATTAAGCAATACATCCAGATTACTTTGAAAGAAGCAAATCCGTTCGTACAAGTGACAATGATTATGGAATGAATCTACAACGAAACACTCCATGCAAACTCGAGTAGACTGTCGCAATGTTATTTAATAAAACGCATAATTTCTTTTTTATGTAAATACGCGTGATGCGATCTATTTGTACCCTTAATGAATCAGAATTTTTCTTCTTAATTGAAACTACTTAACTTTTTTTTAAGTTCGGGAACTCAAGGGAAATATAAGCAGAAAATCAAAATCAGGAAATTTAGTATCAGCCAATAAATAAATTTATGGGCTTCATTTGATCGAGATATATGGCATATTGTTCTACTGTTTTAAATAAATACTGTTTTTAAATTGTATCTTGCCAACTAATATTAAAGAACCAGAAGAAGGAATAAGCTGTCTATGTTTTAGTAGAAATTCTTTTATACGGCCCACAGTTTACAATCCCACTCTTATCATTATTGAGTACTTTTTTTTATTTTATTAACATTTAATCAACTCTGATAGGACAACAAAATAAATGAAGTACTTAAATGGCTACTCGATTTGTACCCGTTGTCCACCTAACTTAGATGCTTGAATGCGCCTTGTCTGCACCTCCCACCGATAATGCTCACATGAACTCCAGCTTTATGCTCAAATAATAAGAATAAGTAAAATAAGGAACTTCATTCGATAATTCATTTTTTGGAAAAGCGTAAATTGCCTTTATTTTAAATATATGTAAGATATTTCAAATCGTGCTATAAAAAAAATCATCCGATTATATGACACTTCTATATGAAATTCACTCCAAAAAATGTGACACTCGCAAGTACAAAATTATTTCTTAAAAGCAAAAAAAAAAAAAATCCTAATTATGTGATTATAACTTTAATGCAAAACGTTTTAATCATAAATAAAATAATGCTACTACAAAAGAAGCCCACTATTACTCTAATTCCATAAAAAAAAAAAAGAAAAAGAAAGGAAAAACTATGGATTTGAAGAAAATGTTCATTATCATAGGCAGAAACATGAGTTTTCAAATGCTAGCTATATCATGAAAACAATTCTTCATTGTTCATTTAAATCCATTTATTTGTTAATTTAAATGGGAAAAAATTAATCTTTGAAAAAAAATAGAATGCTGAATATTTGAATTGAAAAATCAAAAGAAGAAATTCAGAAAAATGTCACTTTCTTTTTTATTCAACAGGGAGCTAAAATCATCAAAGCATCACATTTTGATTATGAATTTTTACTTGGTCACAAGATATCCTTTATCTGTGCAGCAAAAGGAGATCCTCGGCCTCGTGTGACATGGTTTAAAGACGGAATAGAACTACATGCCCATCCATATTTGCAGGTAATTTTTTTACTATGATTATGCAACAGTAGAAAAATATTTGCAAGAACAAAAATCAGAAGGATAATTAATATAAATAAAACGAAAATATTTCAAATCTCTAAAAGTGATTTCATTAAACTGCATTAAAATTTATTGCTATTGCTAAAATTCTTGCAACAATGGATAATACAGTAGACTCGTGTTTCTTCAAACCAATGAAAGTTAATAAAATCGAAAGATTGTAAAAGTATTACAATTATTATTAATCCTATGGGACCATCATAGTGTCATTGCAAGAGTAAATATTGTCCAGAATAAAGTATTGTATTTCACTTCAAAAAGTGAAATAAACACACAAATATTTTGTCATCATACCTCATTAAGATTGACATCCCGGGCATCTAACCCCCCCCCCCATGCTATACCACTTAATCACCAATTCTACAAAGCATTAGCTCATAAATTGAGACTTTGTGAAAAACATGAGTTTATTACTGCCGTATAGAATGACATTATCGAAAAGATGAAAATCAAAATAAAACAAATAGAATCCATAAATAATTAACAAAAATATACAAAAAAAATGAAACAAGCATGTTCTATAAAATTTTACAATCTACTCTAATAGAAAAAAATATGCCATCATACCAGACTAATCTAAAACATATATTTTAATACAATATATATTGCTAAAAGTGAAAAGTCAAAAGCAAAAGGAAAAATGAGTAAGGTGTTCTTGTTGTTTAAAAATGTCATCTTTGTAACAATAAAAATGCTTCAAATCAATATATCAGTATACAATATATGCTGTACATAAATTGATAATCACAACTTTTTCTCTTACAGCGATGACATTTTAAAACAAGAACACCTTATCTCATTTTTCTTTTTCTTTTGGTTTAGTTATTATTAACAGTACACCGACAATATTTGCTATCATCCAACCCCTTAAATGCTTTGCTTTTTCTACTATTAAATAAAATGACACCATCTGTTTTGGGAATATTTAGAATATTGATTAAACTAAGAATTCATAAAATACTTGAGATGCTTATGCTTTCCACTTAATTTTTGTATTGAATTATAAAATCAATGGATGAAAATTTTAGTTTATAAGTTTAAATATACAATAATTTGATGCTGTATGATGCACTGGCACATCTGCTAAGGTGTTAATAGAGACTAAATAATGTTTCAAAGAATCAAACTACAACACTATAAATTACAGTAACATGCATGATCCAGTCTTTCAAAATAAATTCTGCAACTGATAGATGGTTCCAATTATGCAACTACATTGTTAAAAAAAATTATGACCAACCCAAATTAATAATACAAAATTGATAACTGGAACCATTATTTACCAAGCTAATGTCCCATTGAAATTTGACAAGGAACTATTAATAATTAGTTTTAAATTAATAAACAACTGACATACTTAAATGCCATACATTACAAGCAATTCAGACAAGACACTTAACAAACAGGCCCATTATAATAGATATAATTTCAACTTAATAATATACAAGCAATCACAAATAAACCTAATAACATTTTGTTTTGCAATAAAAAAGCTGAAAAACTAGGAAATTTTGTATTTTATGTTATTATTTATGAATTTTGTATAGACCATAGCCATAACTAAGAAAATATTTTTTTTAAAAATTAGGCAATGATCAAAGCAACAATCCATATTTAAAAAAAAAAAACAGATTAAGAAGTTATAAAATTACGAGATGTTAAAATAGCTATATTTATTTATGAGTACCTTAAATAAAAATTTCATTCTAACTTTCCAGAAACCTTTTCAATCAAACTGATTTGCATGTTATCAGGCTGCAGAATTTTTTTTAAAATTATAGTTTTGATAAGTATAAAAACCTTAACTATGTAAAAAAAATTATTAATATGACTAGGGAACACATTTGTATACCTATATAAAACATTGGCATCTGGTAATGCATTAATCTGAAGCCTATATGCCTTGCATAAACCTAAGACCAAGTTTTGGATGCAATACTAGCTATCAGTGGCGGCGATTGGGTGGAAAAGTGAGGGGCAAAAAAATTTATAGATATCTAAAAAGACCCAGGAGTATAGGGAGTAGACAATAAAATTTAAAAATTTAGTTAAAAAATTAGCTATTTTTCCCAAACACTTTTACTTTTTTATAATTCCTAGTTTTAGGCAGCTAAAATGAAATAAAAATTTAATTTTTCCCTAAAAAAGTAGGGGGGAGCCACTGCCCCCTTAACCGACTCATCGCCACTGCTAGCTATACCACATTGGTATAGGATGCAAAGTTTAATATTTGTTTATTCAATACTTCAGACTAAGGTATATCTATCAAAGACTCAAATCCACATTTATTTTGAGTGATATCAAAATGGAAAGAAATTTTCTTAAATTCTTTGCATTAATATCCATTCATTATAAATGAATATTGATACAAAGAGTAATAACAAATTTATCTTAAACTCCTTTGTATTAATAAAACCTATTTGTTTCTATTTTATTATAGATAACTGAATGGCATAAAAGTCACGACTACATTAAAAGCAAACTGGAAATAACTCCTGCACGACAAATGGATTCTGGTACTTATGATTGTGAAGCAAACAATAAATATTCAATAGATAGGCGTAGTTTCAAAGCTGATTTTGGGACACTAAGCTAAATTCATTTTTTTTTGTTTGTTAATACACATATAAGCACAATTATCATAAATACATTTTAAGGCATTCAAATGTCATAGTTATGATTTACAACTTTTGTGCCAGTCATTTTTGTTCTTTTTTGCGGAATTAATGAATGTGTAATTGTGAGCACAATACTTTCAATCAGTTCAACAACTTACTACCATATTTAACTGAAAAATAATATAATGATTCAAACTGCTACTGAAAGAGCCTTAAGCATTTCACAAAAGATATTTCTTTAATTTCCGACTATTAATTCCTAAAGTTTAAGAGACAAACAATAACGGTTTAGCATCAAAATATTTGCAGATAAAAAAAAAATGTCTAAATGTCTATTACTTAGCGATTGCTATTAAATATCTGACTATAAAAAAAGAGTCAAGTCCAGAGCATTTCAGTAGCAATTATGAAAATCATTAGCATTCTAGCATAACCTTTATTTTTTAATGTTTTATAGAAATGTATTGATTATGACACCTAACAGGATTTTTGTGGATTGTAATTCGCTTCCATTCTACTGCTTTGCATGAAAATGTAATCATGCAGTGTGATACATGGGCAGTATGACCTATATTAGGTTCTGATAATTTGACGATTTGGCTCAATTTTGGACTATTGCATAAATCTTATTTCAAAACACTGAGCCTAAATATTTTATTTTTTAATTAAACTAAAGAAAAATAAAATTTTTAAAATTATATGTCATGCTACATAAATATCTAATAATGGCAAACAGCAATTAAATTTAGAATTGAGAATTCAAGAGTTTGTGAAAAGGTGCTATTTACATAATCAAGAGAATATCTATATACATGCCACTATGTGATAAATAAGTTAAAGGCCACATCTAGGGAATTCTTAATACCTAATTAGTAAAATTAATCTAATGAATTGGAATTGTTCCCACATAAACTTTGAGTTTTTCAACATCATGCAATTTTAAACAGCACAAATAATTTGTTCAACATCTGTCTGATAATATGAGACAAAATTTGTTGTTGGTGTATGTTCACAGAATTTGTGATTGTCAGTGTTTGTATTTCTTGCATATAGTAATTATACCTTATAATAAATTGTTATTAGAAGTAAATTCTTGATTGATTTTTACACATATACAAATCAGAAATTACACATAGGAATATGCATGCAAGAGAAAAACATAAAAAACAGAGAGTCTTTTAATTAGACTAAATTGTATAAGTTTTGTGTTCCTAATCAGAACTCTGCATAGAGCAGCCAAATGATAAGTGAAAACCTTAGCAAATATCATCTAAAGTAAAAAGTAGACTAAGAGGGATGAAAGAATGATGGCTCATGGAAATTATTAATAGAAGTAAATGCCATAAAAATAAAATATTAATATAGTATACACATGATCTGATTATCGAAAGAATAAGCAAAACAAAAATATCTCTTGTTATATCTGAAGAACTGTTAAATCATTTATCAATTTCTTTCAACCTGCAATCAATTTTAAAGACAATACCAAGATTTGATATAAAAAAATTTTCAGAAAAATTATTAAGTGTTCATTAAAAAATAAACTATTTGGTTTATTTTTAATTAATGTCATATGATTTTTAAGATTAAATCTCACTGTTTCTATGCATGCCAATTATATAAGAAATTATTTATCTAATTTTATAGAAATTATCTCATGTTTCAAAAATAAAATAACATAAATATTAGATATTTAGTTCCACCTGTTTGTTTCATAAGTTTTATTTTTTAGAAATTTTTAAAATTATTTATGCATTCTTTTCAAAATTAATAACCGTTATATAAATGACTAATACCCTAAATAAAATGATAAACAAAATAAAATTTTGAATGAAACTTAGAATAACTGCAATTTGAATACCCAACAATATATAATCTATCTAAAAATATATCTTACAATAAATAGTATGTATTCTATTGTAAATTGTTACAAAAGAAAGTTAAATTCTAACAATTAATTATAAAGAAAATTCCTGTAATATAAATGTATTTTAACAGCATCCCGCATAGAAAAAAAAACAGCTTTATGTCAATTACTTTCATTCATTGTTAATAATTTTTAAGTTTATAGTTCACAGATTATGAATATTTTGAAAAGTAACAAGATAAATATCTCTTGAACCTACTACTGTACAGATTAAGCATCTAATTTAAAATGAAATTTAAATCATTTAGTAGAGTGTTCCAATTAATTTGTATAGACCTACTGGGTCATCTGGTAAGTTCTGTGATTTTTGATGATAAATATCAATGAAGCAGTACAAAAACACAAGAAAATTTTATTGAATTACATAAGCACTATTTTGTTGTGTGACTTTTTGACATTGTTCTAGCAGCGGTAAAATTCCTTTTTTTTAAAAAAAGTCACTAGATTCATTCATAAAAAAGTTATTGAGTTGCTATTTGACAGTCTGCATAGAAATGAACTCTAGGTCATTCAGAGAATTTTGAAATTAATCTGAAGAGGTGAGAATCTGAGGGGGCATGGTCTAGAGAATATAGGAGGTGACATAAAATATCTTAGCCATACTCAATAAATTTTTGTCTGACATTCATCGCAATGTGGGGCCAAACATTGTCTTGCTAGAAGACAATACCTCAACAAATGATCAGTTCTGGTTGTTTTTCTTCAATTTCCACCTTTAAGAATGCGATTTGGGAGCAGTATTTTTCCTTTTTTTTTCCCCCCCCTTTGCCGATTTGGAGGCAATAATTCATAATAAAAATTCTTTTGTAGTTCCATCATACGCAAAGCATTACTTTTGTGGGATGCACCCCTCCCCTCTCAATGTTACTAAGGGAGAATCATTTTGCTTACCCCAAGATCTTTTCTTGTAACATTATTGTATAGTGGTTTTAAGAGCCAATTTAAAAAAAAGGAGCCACTTCATTTCGTTTCAGAAAAGAATCACATGTCAAAATTCGAACAAGCATATTCTGCTATTCATTCACCATAGCGGCTTGCATACCCTAGTCTTCTTTAAATGATCATGTACTGTAATTAAGGTTTTTGAGAGATAGCTTCTTTTAATAGGTGCTCATTTACAGAAGATGGTTGTTCAAATCGAGCATCATCTTTGAGGCTGAAATTTCTGCGTTTAAATCTCTCAAACCACCATCGAATCTGCAATGTGTCATCAGAAAGAGTACTTCGTCCATATACAATACAAATTTTACACGCAGTTTTTGAGTAGCAATTTTTTCCTTTCTTAAAATAAAAGTGCCTAATATGACAAAAATGAACTTTATGGTTCTCCATTCTTAACACTGCACTGACACCAAAATTATACCACAACACAAACTAGAATTATGCAGTGAGAGCAGTAAAGTCCGAATTTACATATCTGCTTCAATAAAGATAACTTCTTGTGAACAGTAGCAAAATAATTAGGAGAAAACATGCTTCATCTAAAAAAAAATCAGAACTTTCTAGATGACCCAATACAAAAAAAATCATTTTCAAATTTTTTTTTAAAAAACTGAAATATAATTTTCAGAAAGAAAACCAATATGTATGGGGCATGTTTTATATATGGGACATGGATAATTTTATGAATAATTAAAGACAACCATAATTAAATATTTAATAAAAATGTAACAAGAAAGGCAAATTAAATTTTAATTACTATTATTTATTTCTGCACTTAAGAAAGCATTAAGAATCAATTTGATGCAAGAAAATGTGCAGTTTTAAAAGATCAATTAAACAATGGTAAAAATCTGACACAACCAAAACTCATGCACAACTTACTGAAAACAAATTCTATTCATTTAATTCAAAAGCTCCCAATTTATTATTAACGGCAAATTTTGAACTAGCAATAATTTCAATCGAGAATATAAAATTATATAAATTGCACACTTAAGTAATCTGAGAAATCATTGGGAAATTTTACTTTTGTAGCAGCATGACATTTAATATCAGGAAGAATATTTAAATGTTACATAAGAATTTAAATTCAAAATAAACTCATTTTGTTACTTAGTATTTTAAATATGTGGATCATCTTAGATGCTAACTATTCCTCATTATATTCATTATGTATAATCAAGGATAATAATAAAACTAGATTTTACACTTAAATATATTAATATTTAAAAGTACTTCAGACCAGACATTCATCTGCTGGTTATAAATTTATTTATCAAGGCAAACAGACTATTTAAACTAATTGAAATACCACACTACTTAAACCAATTGAACCACTGAAATAAAATGAACATTCTATTATTAATGAAAAATGAACAACTAGCATATTTTGGCAAACAGATTATCACTCATTATTTTCATTGATATCCATCATTTCATTGCAAGATATTTTTAGCAATCAGATTGGTCCATCCAATACAGTGAAAGTCTGGAAATTTTTTCATATCCTTTCCATTAGAATTACATTTTTCATTTTAATGTAAAAAATTATATTATTATTATTTAAAAGTAAAAAATTATTAAAACATCACATTAATCTAAAAATATATAAAGCTAGCAAAATAAAATGGGATTACATTTTTTTTTAAGTGTGTCAGAATTCATGTGATGATTACCATCATTTTCTGATATCAAAATCTATTGCAATGTCTATTTTGTAATCGGATTTTAAACAGAATGAACTTATAACTCAAGTGGGTGACAGAATTAAAAAGAGATCTTCCAGCACCATTATTTAGCCTATGATTGGCTAAAATTTCTAAACAAATACAGTGAAGTACATATTGAAATATGTAAATATAACAAAATTATAAAATAAAGAAAAAATTGAAACATATTTTGAGCTATTAATACCACAAGATGTTCAATACTGATGAATTTTAATATAAAAATGAAATAGTTTATAACAAATACTAACAACTGATGTGATTGGATTCAATGACAAAAATATAATTTAACAAGTATCTCAAAGAACATTACTTTTTCCATTATAAATTAAGATACTCATAATAATAATAAAAGAAAATAATCTCTAGGCAATTTGTTAAATAGATCATAAAAGATAATGCTATCTATGATGTTTAAATTAACTAAAAGTAACTACATTCATTTCTAAACAAAACAAACATTAATATGAATTAAAATATCAAATTTTATACTAATTTCAAACAAAAATTCTCTACAGCAAGCAATTATATTTACTTATACGCATGTAAAAAAAAAAAATTTTAACGTAGGATAGAGAAATTATAGTCTTGAATATAATTTTTAATAACCTTTAAAAAAAATTTTGGCGAATATTTTTTATTAGAAACTAATGAAATATAGCTTCATTTATTAATGACAATCATATAAAATTTACCCTTTGATGAGCTGTTGAATAAAACAAAGAAAGAGAATTTACTAATCAGTTTGAATTTGAGGGTTTTACATTCTATTTAAATCTGGTAATGCACAAATTAATATAAAGCATAGATTTCAATAAATTTCTATTAAATTATGAGACCTGCCAACCTCCAGATTAGAAAAAGAGGGGGACATTTTCGATTACACATACACGATCACAAATGTGCAGCAGGGCCAACATTTACTTTATTTAACTCATGTACAAATAAGGTGGAGGGGGCCTAATGAAACAATCTTTTATTTTGGCTGTATTTTTCTCAAAATTTTATTTTTTTACAAAATAAATGAAAATGTATTATTTTTAAAAATTGCTTAAAATAATCTTATCAGTTTTTTAAAGGACACTTTTTTTTTAGTCCTCACTCTTCCATACATATTTTATATCTAGACAGTATTACCAATATAAATTGACTTACCTACATATTTTTTTGTACTTCAGAGCTTTAATTTATGGATTTACATTTCTAAAAATAAATTTCTTGATTATAATTTTTTCATATTTACATTTGAGTTCTACTTACAAAGAAGTCTTATTTACAAATTACATGATAATGTACTTTTACTCCTTTAAAGAAGAAGTTGTTGCAGATTTTGCCCTCTTTAAAAATTGAACATTAAATTTTTTAAAATAAGGATCTTGCATTCTTCACTTCACAGTCAACAAATTTCCCAAAGTCTCATTTGAAAGTGAGGATCTAAATTTTGTGTGTGTCTTAGCAACCAAGCTAAAAATGTTTTGCCGAGCGATATGCTTACAAATGTCATATTTGCCTCCGGAAGCAATTGAAAACTCAAACGTGCAAATGGTACAAAATGCATGCAATTTATCTTTTTTCCAAGCGATAATAAATGAATATTCCTCAGAATAGGCCCTGGCAAATACAGTCTGGTATTTCTTTTTAGATTCTTTCAATGACATCAGATCTGGACTGGTGGAAACAGAAATGCACGCACAAAAAAAAGTTAAAAAATATTTCAGCAATAACCCTAACATGAGCTAAACAGTCAAAGCAGCATGTGTGCCGAAAACCCATGGCGATAGTCACTAGTCAACAAGCCTGGACATGATACTGTGGCAAAGATCTGATGAAGAATCCGTAGCGGAATGACGTCACGCATTCAAAATTTGAGGAGAATGTGGTCGCAGCAAGCACTGGATTTTTCTTTTGACGCTCTTTTACTGTTTTTATTATTATTATTATCATTACTATTTATTTGTTCTAATTTCTCGAAAATACCGAAAAGCGGGAGGAAATTGGTGAGAATTGGGAGGCAGGAGAAACTGTTTAAAAGCTGAAGATAACTGTGCAGTTTAAAATCCAATTCCTTTTTTTTTTCTTTAGAAAAATTATCGAAAAATAAGAAGAAAACCATCTTAAAACCTTTTTAATACATACATATTAAAAGATTTTTTAAATGTAGTATAATATCAAAAAATAAAGATTACTTTCTGGTTCCTTGTGTTACCTCAAAATTAAATCAAAGTAGAAAACAAAAAATTTCAAAATAATGGCACTCTGACGTCAAAATCTGGCTAATGGATGGTACGCAAGTTGAAAATTGTTTCGGAGTTTAGGAATACATATTGAATTGTCAGACAAAACAAAAAAGGAACGATGGAAAGAATTCAGTTTAGACAAAGAAATTGAAATGTAAATGTCCTATAAATAGGATGTTTGGCATTAATGGATTAACAGGGCATTAAAAATGAAAAAAAAAAAAGAGCACAGTTCTTACTGTGCACTAGAATCAAAGATATAAAATAATACAGTTGATTATAACTTATCTCTAACTGTATTTTTTTTTAACCAAATATGGTTTATTTTTGTGTAACTTCTCAAAATTGCATTGTATCAAAAAATATTCCTATAGCAAAGCAATCCAGTTCCACTATATCTATATTTGCGTAATTTAATAAAATAAGTTCCATAGGAAGCCATGTTGTAATAATGGTCACAATTTTGCCTCGTATAACACTTTAAATCAACAAAAATAATTTAGAATGGCAAGAAAAATTACAAGAACTTGAAATTAACATTTCACTTAGAGAAATACTAATTTTACAGCTTGTTTTTAATGAAATGATCTTTTAAAACATAAGACTAAATTAGCACTTACTTTCTTTTCCTTTTAACTATATCCACATAATCAACTGATCGAGCATAGAAACCATCTGCAGAAAGAGCACCCCAGAAATTGGACCACAATCTGTTAGGTCTTACTAACATAGGAGCAAGAACTCGTCTGAAATAATGAAATGTTCACATTAGTTAAAGAGTCAATTTATTTCTTTCAAAAAAAGTTTAGTATAACCTAAAATAAGTATATAATCATAATATATATAAAACAAGACTTTTAACTCACCTATTTTGTTCCATTAAAAGACGTAAAGTATCAGGATTAGTCAACATAGCATGAGAATCAAGAGCAAAATAATAGTCACAGTTAACTTTTGTGCATTCCTCCCTGAAATCAAATAAGAAATTTTGAGAAAAGGAAGGAAAAAATTGAAAATAAATTGCCATTTTCAAAAGAATTAAAAATAAATTGTTACACAATACTGAAGTTTCCAATGTTCTCTTGAACGAGAAAGCAAAACACAATTAAAATTTATTAATATGCTTTTAAATATAATATAATCCATATAAACTGAAAATTTGCTTCGTTACAGCAGATGGATGTCGATAATTAAATCAATAACATGCAACATATATGCTGAAAAAAATAATAGAAGATAAATATAATAAGAAATTAGATATTTTTCAGTAATATTATATACTTTGAGTGTATAATATAATTCTTAATACAACAGTATATAAAAATTTAACAGCAAAAATTTAAACTCACTCACAATAGTGTAGCAAACAGTTGAATTACTGTCAGTTACTTTTGATAGTACTTAAATATACTAAACTATTTGATAGTACTTAAATTAAACCACAATTAAAAAATTTTCTTATTTTAGAAGAGAATTGCAGTCTACAACTCCACAAGTACAAAATACAAATGCTTGGACTTAAGGATTGTGATAGTGCCACAAAGAAGTCTGTAAAATTTGGGATGAAGAAATATTTGTACAAAAAAAATTCCCTCAAAAATATATAAGCAATTCAATTTGCTGCTTTCCTACAGAATGACTTAAAAGCTGAGTAGTAAGAATTTGAAATGCAAGCAATAAAGCTGAATTTATATACTGTTCTAACATTTTTCTTATTTAATTGGCAATGAGTTTACACATTTTGCCTATTATTCCAAGAACTAAAAGCATACTATTTGATTATGAAAACAAAACTGCTTTAATAAAAATTATGAACGTAAATTGACACATAAATAAAAAATAAGTAAAAAATTGCATATGATATTTATGATAAGAGCCTTAATAGGCTGAGAAGTGATAAAAGAAAAAATTTAAATATTGCAATTTAACAGAAGCTGCCTAATACTTACAAACCAAGATTTCTAGCATGCCACTCTTTATATCCTTGTTCCAGTTTTAAGTATGTCACACTGTTATACTTATGTTGATGTGTTGATAAAAAGGTGTCGACATCATCTTTATGATACTCAGACTAAAAAAATAAGCAGGAGAATAAGTAGGTTAATAAGAGTAAAAATCATACAAATAATATTCACAGTAATGAAAAAAGGTTCTAACAATTTTTCCAATAAAGAAATTATGCTATTCATACATGCAAAGCAAATACAGGATGAATGCAACAAAATCAAATAAAGGGAGAGGATAGTGGAAATGTATTAAAAATTATACAAATAAGATTAGACAAAAATTGTAAACAAGATAGGTCTAAAAAACTATTCCCAAATATAAAAGGCATTAAAAGTAAGTACAGTAAAAGCTTAATTAACCGGCATGCTCGGGAAACGCCGGTTTCCGGATACCTGAAAAGTCCGGATAGTTGAGGGGAAAAATGTAGGTGTGGGGGGGTAGCCATGTTTTTTTTTTGTTTTAGATTGTTTCGGCTAAATAATTTGTTTTTGTCATTTTGAAATGTGCATTAAATTAATTTTTAAGAATGCTTCTGTATCTTCCATAACATTGTATTTACAAAACGTATGAAGATTTTAATCTAACATTGATGATAAAATTAAAAGTATGATCTGTAGCCGAATTTTTACCGTAAATATATAGAATGTAAAAATATAAACATATAAAAATAACAGAAGAATCTGAAAAATATTCTACTCAGCAAGCATAATAAAACTCTTTAAAGTGATCATAAACAAATCCCAGATTGAATATCACAACTAATTATCTTTTAAAAAATTGCAAGGGTTATTGCGCAATACGCACGCCTCCAATTCTCCCACACGTGATATTACGTAATCGAAATCAACATCTGCCGGTATTCAGAGAGTAAATTTTTTTAGATCTCATTTTTCGGCGAAAGGTGAGGACCTTTTATTTTATTTTTTTTGAGGGGGGTTCTCACTTTTGCTTTTGACCCCCCCCCATAAAGCAAGTCTGTGTACATCACAGTACTGTATATTGCTTTTTTCCCTCTTTCTACGCCCCTCCGTGTGGAGCGGATATCGCATTCCAGAGATAAATTGTCAGCCTCAATGGAACGGCGCGAGTGGGCGCGCGCACGGATGTAAAATTTTTAGAAAAACTCATTTTCTAATTTTTCCAGTTAGTTGAGCTTTCCGGATACTTGAATGCCAGAAAATCAAGAATTTACTGTAAGTACACTAGGGACAAAAGTACAGATGTTCAGAGTATGAATAATCTACAATGTTAAAATTCCATAACTCAGGGGGGAAATTTGGAAAGTTTGATAGAGCACACATACAGAATATCACAGCAGAAATTCTTTTTTGAAAAAAAAAGTAGGGTACAATTAATTTTGGATGTACTGAAACATAAAAGATTACCATCTTTCTTTTCACACCTTTTGTTAATATTTAACTCTTTTTAAAATCTAGTATGCAAGGTATAGTTTTATTTCATTCGTATGAGTGAAATTTTCACATCTAATTTTTAATGAAATAACCATAAACTATACATTATTTTTATCAACTACAACTAAGCTCAGATTTTAAATTCATTATTGTCTACACAAATTCATATAAAATGATCATCTACATGTTACTGAACGTTATTTATCTTAAACTATTGATAGCCCATTGTAACCGAAATATAAAAAAAAATTGAGGGAAAGAAACAACACCATTAAAACAGTTTGCTAAAGTTATAAAAATAGAAAAGAAAGGAAAGCAATATGCACTGAATAATTATTTATTGTGGCACTATAGCAACTTTTTTGTTATTGCTTTTTACTATAATTTCTCTAAATTATTCAAACAAAATTATCTCCTTTCCAGAAAATGTAATTACACATCTAAAATGCACTAAACACAGGCAATAAATATAACTATATGAATGAAAATGAATTTGTTGTTATTGAAAATTTTTTTTAGCATTTTTTTTTAGATAAATTTTTAAAAAATAAGCAGAAGTACTATTCTTCCAAGAGTGATTAGAAATGAATTTCTGGTTTTTCTAGTTCTTTAGAAATCAAAATTAAAATGTACAGTGTGCTTTTTCAAATATAACTAAAGGAAACAAAATGACTATCAATATATTAACAATTAAAGCATTATCAAGTAAAAAAAGATGTATAGAATTTACACTCTCAAGACATGTTAAGCTTTTGATACAAGGGAAGAATAAAATTAATTACTAAAACATTTTTTTTATTTTAAAAGGATAATAATTAAAATATTTATTCCATACTCACAGTGTAACAATTAGAACTTGATAAACATTCATGTCATATTTTATACTGTACAAAGACTATGAACTACCCTAAACTGTGCATTACAATCAAACACCTTAGTACCAAGATCACATTGTTTTATTAATGGAGACTTCAAAACATTAATGATAAATGTAGGATAACTTGACATTTAAATGTAATAAGTAATACTTCATAATTCTTATTGTATGGTTTGTGTAAAATAAAGTGATTCCCATGCTAATCTATATTTACATCAAATGAATAGATTTTTAGCTTCAAAGAATTGTCTCAATTTTAAATACTGTGGATTTTTTATTAGAAAAATGAATTAGCATCATTAGAGCATCAGAAGCCCTAAAAGGTTAACATAAATCAGCACACAAATACACAAGGCTATAACAACAAAACACTAAAAATGTTTCCATCATTAAACTAAAAGACTAATACATCAAATTTACAGTATTAAAATTCCGATAGCAAAAATGCATAGACATAGTAAGAGTAAAAAATAACTAATTTCAGAAACTTGAATACATGAAACTTACACCACAATGCACAAATAAGTCCATTCTTTCTTTTGGGTAATCAAGCAGCAGAAGGCGTTCAAAAAATTCTATCAAGAATGGGGTGGGACGTTCAACAAATATAGCCAAAATAACATGTGGTTTTTGCTTTACCTTGAGATAAAAGAAAACACTTTCAGTCCAAAGAAAAATAAGCATAATTGAAACTTTAAAAATCTATCATTATGTTACTTCAGCCATAGATAATTTTCAATTTTTCTCTTTATAAAAATTGAAAACACAAAGTTGATTAAACAGTTAAGATAATTTTATTAAAATTACTCTATAAATAACCATGCTACAAGTGAATGCCAAAAATATTAAAGTAAAATTAATAATCTAATAATTTTTTGAACCATGAAGCAGAAAAATAATTTCAATTGCAACAATTCTCAATATAAAGAAGCATTTTATACCACACCTTAAAAGATTCTAATGCTATTGTATCTTCACTGCAAGCAAGACAGTTCTTCTTTGGGATCCAAGATTTAGCCAAGTAGTTCCCCAAGGAATTTAATGCAATCTATATGAAAAATTAATTAATTAATCAATAACTTTGATTGTACAATTTAACAAACAGACATGAAAACATTACAACAAGGTCCTTGCACTTACTTTGCTGGCTCCATTACCATGAACCACAAGTGGAGTTGTGCCATAAGCTGTATTATATAAGTAACTATCTGTATCTGAAAAGCGTAGCTCTACATCACCTGCAAAAATAATTCATAGAATCACAAATTGAATACTATACAATAACACGACAGCTAATGTTTTTAATTTACATAATAACTGGATCACATAAATTAATTTTTCTAAGACAAAATATATTAATGAACTAGTGATATACTTGGCCTTGCTCAGGATTAAATTAATTTCATGTCTAATATTTTTTTTTTAAAAAACGATACATATTGTGTATAGCTGATATAACCAGCATTTCTCAGGATTAAAATACTTTTGTATAAAATATTATAATACACAAAACCCTTTTATTGTGTGAAACGTTTTTATATTATAATGAGAACATCAATTGAAGTAAACTATTTTTAAAAAACGCTGAAAATAATTCTCTCCGTAATATTTGTTATATAAGAACTCCAAATTTTTTTCACAAATACTAAAGTATAAGAAAGGTTTTAATGGATTTTTGGGACAATAAATTACTTTTTGATTAATAAAAAATATGATAATCAACCATATCAAAAGTTTCTCCTGGTATAAATTGTGAATTGTCTGCTTTTAAACTTTTCTTTTAGTGTTTTCCAGAAATTTTTTTAATGTTTTTCGGCATCAGTTCTTTTGTATGTGCATTTTTGTTCATCAATATTAAAAAATAATGCTACAAATTGTGTATAAAATTAATTTTGAAAAATTTATTAAAATGAGAGGGAAAAAAAATGGAAGGAAATAAAATTAGTGTCACTGAAAAGCTAATTTTAAAAAAAAAAATATGGTGTAAAATCAGTTTTTGTTAGATAACATTTTCGAAAGATATATTCGGTAAAATGCCAAAATCTTGCTAAATTTTTAATTAACTTTTGGACTTTGAATAATTGACAGTGACCTTTATCTTGTTTTTAAGACCTCATGTGCATAAATTTTGAAAAATTAATAAAAATTGAAGGAAAAATGTCACAGATATAAGATTGGTATCATTGAAAAGGTAAAATTTTAAACTTTAAGATGGTATGAAAAATATTTTGGGGAGTATAATTTGCTCCGAACTTACAGAAGAAAAACTGTTTCGGTTAATTTTTAATTAACTGACTGTTTAATTAACTTTTGCGCTTTGAAAAGTTGACAGCAATCTTCCCCTTGTCTTAATTAATAAGTGTGCAAAGTTGGGTTGAAATCAGTACTGTGGCTTAAGAGAAGATGTGGAACATAGATACATACCTATCCACATTGACTTTTATTTATATCAAGATTTATATGGTTTTAACATAAGGCAAGTGTTTGACAAAATCAGTTACTAGAAATAGCTAAAGAGAAAAAATGAGCAAGCACAGCATTAAAAGTGCCTGAAAATAAAGTGCCTAATAAGTCTCTGTAGAACAAAATTCAAAAATATATTAAGCTGTAGAAATAATTTACAAAGCTAACATAGGATTGAAGTGCATTAACAAGCTAACAAATAATTTAATATAACAAAAGTTCAAAATTAACTGAAAAAGTCTTACCTACAGCACCATTCAGATTTTGGAAGATTTCAGCCTTGTGATCTAATTTTACAGTCCATTTTTTCTGAAAAATAATATTTGAACACTCAAATAAATTCTAGAAAATGTAACTTTTTACAAAATTAAAAATAAAGAAATTAATACAGAGAAAAGATACATTAAACACAAAAATTATAATTTCGAATATATAATTCCCAGATTAAATAATTTAAGCAATTTAAAAAACAATTACTTTAAAATGACTTTCATCATCTTATAAATTATGCATGTTTTGAATCTAAAAAAGAAAAATTAAATGCAAATTTTAAAAGGAAAATTAATAGTTAAAAGTAAAGAATTTTAAGTTTGTGTTAAAAGTAAATTTTTATTCTACGAAAATGTAGTCTTTTTTCTATCAGATTTCCAGTGCCCATTTTAGCATCAGGTGACCTTGGGGTATCATGACAATGAGGCACTTGGCTCTCAATACATTAATTCAAACATTTACAAGAGCACAGGAATATAAAATTAATTCCTCATAACAATTATTAAATTACATTATATATTTAACTTTAATTATAAACATATTATTAAACATGTTAAAAAGTTATTGATGTTCAAAATACAAGTGAATGAACATTATTGAAAAAACTTTTCTGTGCAGCTAAAAAACTGTTTTGCTAAATACAAAAATTCTATAATTGTTTTATATAAAATTTGTTTATATTTGGATACACATGGAGCACATAATGATAAAGGTACATGGCTTCCTTTCCTAAAGGCAGCAACCCTGCACATGTCAAGCTCAAAGTCAATTAAAATTGTATAATTACCCTGAGATCCTCATCAAGATATATTTTGGTATAAAAGAGCTGATCATCATCTTCATCCTTCAAAGCAGAACTGGTTACAATTTCATATATATAAGGAGCATATCCCATGAAACCTTGAAAGAAATCCTTTTTATAATATACCATACAATAATTTTCTTTTAACATTGTGAATTATACAAAAATCTGTTTAAGGTAAAAAATTACTTTTAGTAATGAATGAGAACACCTTTAACTGTTTAATAAAAGTTTATCTTCAACAAAAAAAATACAAATAAAGATGTGTAATTTAAGCTGGGATTATTGTTCAGATTTAAAGTTTAATTCTCAACTTTAAGATCATCCTTTTCCATTTTTACTAAAAAACATGCTCTAAATTGTAAAATTTCACCCTTATCAGAACATCCGACTTTAAAATTTTGGGGAAATATAAATATTTGGTTAGTATAAATTCCAGACATTATTTATTATCGTTAAATGGTAGTAAGCACACACATCTCATTAGTTTAATATATCTGTTCAAATATCAGTTATATTAAACTATTGAGACTAAAAACTCCTTAAAGTGATGATTATACCAGTAAAAAATTAATAAATGAAATAAAACTTTTATCATAAGTTCCTACTTTAAAATTTTAAATCAAGTTTGATTTTAGAAATTTGAAGCTGGATAATTAGAAACTTTCTGCAAATAGAATGCAAAATTTTGGATTTCTTTCATCAGATCACAGACATAAAATATGAAAATTGAAAATGAGAAAACTTCCAAAATAGCAGAATTTATTTTTCTTGGATTTACTCACAATTTAAATAAAATTTATGACTCCAAACTTTCAGCATTTACAACTTTACATGCAAAATGAAGAAAACGAATAACTATTCAAATAAAATATACTAAATATCAGACTATATCTGACAGAGAGTTGAAACAACATTTAAAATTGATGAAATACATACAATCAATGATTTCTAATTGAAACAAAGTAAAAGAAAATTGAATTGATTGTAAATTTTATATGTTTTAAAGAGAAACAATACAAAAAAACACAGGAAAAGGCTCGAAGTGGCAAACCACATTAAATGTCAAAGAGGATAGCATGCAAAAGAAAGAAAAAAATAAGAGTTCATACATAAAACAGAATATTCTCCCAAGTAGAAAATTATAACAGAGAATAGTAAATCTCAAATTGCTTTTATTAATTTTAATCGTGGAAATCTAATTCATGTAGTTTCACTTTGAAATAAAACGAACAAGATTTTAAAAAAGTTTAGCTGAATAGAATGATATATAATATATAGGAAGAAAGTTCCATGCAAGAACATATCTATTAAACGTCAAATAATATGTGGAATTAAGGAGAGAATAGAAGCCTACAATACTGGCACTTTCTAGTGAGTGAATTTCATGTTTTAAACACACAGAAACTTGTCTTTGAGAAAGAAGAAAAGTTTAGTAAAAGGAGTTACTCTTGAGTGTTTTCAAGATGAGAAACAGCTAGCTATTTTATCACTAACACGAAAAATTTCAAAGCTTACAGAAAAATAAATACAGGTTTGACAGCATTATATGGATTTCTGAAATATATTTATGCAATTACAGACAATATGTGGCATATGAAATTTTGTCAATAAATCATTTGAAATCAAATGTCAAGAGTAAAAGTTCTAAATTAACAAACAATTGCAAAAATGCACTATTGCTTATTCAACAATGAATTATATCTTTTTATTATTATTTCCTTTTTTGCTGTAAGTTGTTTTATCAAATTCAAAGAAGCTTTATATTTATTGCAAAATACTGATAATTCATTTTCATTCAATCCTTGAGCACCAAAAATTCTCTATCCTCATTGTAATAATGTCTTTTAATAAGTCAGTAATTTAAAAAAGGAGGTGTAGAGAAGGTTATAAATTCCTGGTACCAGTGATTTAGGTAGTACTGCAAGATTAATGTTAGATATTATAGCTTTATTTAATTTTAGGTAAAAAAAATGATGTGGTCTCATGAAAGATTTTTTTTTTATTTAATATTTTTTTTTAATGTGGACACGCTTCTATTTTAAAAAGCTAGTAAACAACCCTTCAGCAAACATATAATAAAGTTATGTATAGAACACTCATTCTGTTTCATAGTTCGTAAATCTTTTGTTTACTTGCCTCATTTAATATATTAAGATTCTCTAATATCAACATATTAACCCTAGAATGGGCATTTTCCCATAACTAATAGACATGGGTTGCTCACACACCACCTTGTTTTTATTGATTTTGCTCCTGTAAAACCCAAGTACCATAGTTTTATTGAATGCTATAATTTAGACTCAAGTTCAGTTTTGACACCTTTTGTCTTTCTAAAAGGTAAAAAATACCAATGAATGCCATCATTTCATCCCTCGTTGTTTCTACCTCACGGTTTGTATTGTTCCTTTGAAGCCCTATTGGTCTATTCTCATTAAGTATAAATTAGTATAACTTCATGATGAATCACATGAACATCAATCATATAACTGCTGATGATCTTCAAGAGGACGTCTAATTAGTTATAAACATGATCAGAATTTTCGGAACGGTGCAAGTTGTCCTAAAATGTTTTATGTGGGCCTTTGAAAATTTACTCTTTCAAATATTTTTTTTTTTCCCTTGTGAATCTCGAAACTTTCTTGATTTTTCAACCCTTCACAGTCTTCATTTTAAAAATAGCTTTATAAAATAATAAATTCATTATCCCTGATCTCTCATCTGATAAATCCTGAATGTTTTGAAGGAAATTGACCTCATTTTCTCGAGTTTGATACAATATTTTCTTTTACATGATATATCTGTACTTTATGGTCAGACCTCCTCATCATGAAAACTAAAGGCTGCAATCAGAAGGACCATTTGTTTCTTTTCTAGTCAAAACATAACAGCACGGGTGGCACTGAGTGCCAAAACAAATCTCAGCTAAACAACTGATGTATAAACAGAGACTGACTGCTCAGCAACCTTTCTCCCTTGCTTCCATGTGTTTAGAGGGTTGAGTGGTAGGTTAGAGGAGTAACACAACTGAACGAAGCATAATCA
>BGPR01000632.1:348947-364581 GCA_013235015.1 Araneus ventricosus
TGTACATAACACTTTTATGAAATATCTGATTTTTACTTACTGATAATTAAATAGTTTTAATATATTTTCGTTAGTTATTGAACATAAATATTTGAGGGCACGAGAGTTGAGTACCTTGGGATGGCCAGGGAGAAGTTATTGATCAGAATCCACGAGTTTTCTGATGGGTATATTAAAGACCAGAGCGCTTCTGGTATTGTGAAGTTCTTATATATTGGGACTGGGACATAAGGGAAGCTAAAAATATATAGAAAGATGAATATGGAGGGTGAAGATAGTATCAAATAATATTCTTCTGTGTCATTTTAGATTGGATATAATGAAGTTTTACATATGATGAGTTTACTATGAGGTCATTAATAAAAATATGACTGCCATCTGCTCTACTAAAAGTAAAAGCTCTAAACCTAAACGTTGTTTTTAATGAAACGAATACTTTAGTCATATTTTCAATAGAGGGACAGTAATATGAACAAAAAAAGTGACCTCATAATTAAAATATCTTAACCTTATTGCACAAAGCTTTAAATAAACAAGACATAAAAATTTATATCCAGATCTAAAAAATATTTTAGAAGAATGACCCAATAACATACATTTCATAAATGGTACAAATAATGGGAGGTCGATTGCAAACCAAGGAATTTATTTTAATGATGCAAGAAAAGTGACTCATTTTTTCCATATTTTGATTATTTCATGTATATATGTTTTTTTAATAAATACCATTTATAAAAAAAATCCAATTCTTTCTGTATACTATTTATCCAAAGAAATGCCCTACTAAAAAATTTCACAATTGAAACTTAGGGAGAATAGGTAAGCATGCAAAAAATTATTAAAACTAAATAATGAAAAATTATAAAGCAAAATGCAATTCAAATCATAACTTTTGAAAACATACTACTAATACTACATCAGAAATAATTAGTTCTGATCCAGAAATAAAAGAAATGCAGAAAAGAGCAAATGCCCAGTTCTCAAAACTTCTTACAGATCTACTTTTCCACAAACAATTTAAATATTTGAAAGGCATATATGCACCAGTTTAAAAAAAAAATCAAAAAAATCCACAGAATAGAATTATTTCTTAAGCATACAGATGGTATAAAAATATATATATGTAAGTTCATAACCTGATATTTCATTGTATATAAATATTTATGTTGGGTGATATGGTCAAATAAATAAATGCTGGAAATGCTTAGAAAATTTAACTAACTCTAGCAATTACACTTCAGAAGATCTTCATTTAAATTTATTTAATTAAAATAATTCAAGAAATCAATCAAAATTAAGATCAAGATAATAATATATTTCCTTAAAAGTATTTATGTATGTTCATTCAAATAGTAAAAATTCAAAACATAAATCAGGAAATATATGCTACCTTTTACTGATATACATATACCTAAAGAAAAATGATATACTATAAATATATATTATACAATATCTGACTATGTCATAAACAAAGACTTGATTTTAAACAGCAAATAAACATGCATTTTCTGCTAAAAATATGCAAACAAAAGCAATTTCATATGTTTCAAGATCTAGTAAGGGACATTTCTTTTTCTATCTCTTTTTACACAATCTCAGATTACTTTTCAGTGTATTCACATTTACAAAGTGTTCAAACAGTAGCTACTTTATGATATAGGATTTCTATATTTCAAACATAAGTACAGAATTAATATCAGTTTCATATGAAATTGTATAAGGATGCAAATTCTATGAGAATAACTGTCACATTTTAAAAACAAATGATTTTCATAACTGCATTCTTAGTGAAAAAAAAAAAAAACCTAAAATATTGATGAATGCATAAACTTTACCTCCAGAGTTTAAAAACCTTTTGCCTTTTTCAACCTTGGGATATGATTCCTATGAAAGAAATATAAATTTCAAATGTTATAAGAATAACAAAACTCTCAAGCATATATTTGTTAATCCACAATCTTAACACCTACATAGGTATTTCTTAACAGTGAACTCAATTGTTAGCCATGATCTTTGTTGAGACAAGATTAAAAAAGAATTAATGAAAATGCTATCATTGATATATTTATTACCTTATAAAACAAAAAAATTAGAATTAAAACTGGTGAACACAATGACTAAAGTACCAAAGAACCAATTATGATTCAATAATTCTAAAAAGAATACAATGAAAAATTTCAACATTAAAGAAAAGAATTAAATTTATAAGAGCATTCAGTTCCATTATCTACACTAGCAAAAATACTACTCTAAATAACTACATTGTGTTCATTTCTTGATTACAAAACATCTTATTGTTATTTTTCTCTAGTTAATCACACAGAACTTACATGTCAGTTATACAACTGTGATTTCTTTCCAGATATACTGTTATTCTTTAAACTAATTTGTCTAAATAAATACACACACACATTATGGTCATTTCTCAATATTTTCTACAAAATATCTTATTGTTATTGGTCTCTAATTTATCACATAGAACTTCTATATCAGTTATTCAGTTGTGATTTCTTTCCAGATATACATTTGTTATTTAATGCAAATAAAAGTTATTTCCCTGTCTTTTTCACAGAGTGTCATATAAAGGCATTAAAGATTAGTAAAAGATATGAAGTTACAAAGATTTCTTGCATCAAAAATTACTTTACATTAACTTTTTTTTTAAATCTACCCTATAAATAAAATTAAGCATAAAATTCTATATAAAAATAAAAATCACTACAAGAGTTCATATAATGTAAAATATTTTTTTTTTTTAAATCAAGCACTTTATGCATAAAAAAACAAGGATGATCTTAATAAGCACAATTCTAATTTTAATGCTACCAATCAAGTCAGCACCAATGCACAAAATGTTTTAGCAATACAACAATAATCTTAAATGTTGTTTTGAAACAAATAATATCTATACAATGATAAAGTCTTACAGCAAGTGAAGCATCCGGCCAGCAGAAACCTTCAGCAGAGAAAAGGACTTTAGATTTTGTTTTATGGAATTTCTTTAAGATTTCCTCAGGTCCAGCCATAAAAATAACATCATAGCTAAAAAGAAAAAAAAATTAAATGATGCATCAAAACTTTTGCAGTTTATCCAAATTTACACTGTTTGCAAAAATTAAAGGATATATGAAAAAACATGCTTATACTGTTTAATTTTCTCAACCACTGTCTAATAATTATTTATGTCAATTATCTGCAACTACTCACAAAAATGGACTTTTGTGTTTAGGTTAGTGGGTGAAATATCTTAATTAAATGACTCACAACAACTTGCACAACGGATGCTTCTAGGAATTCAAGTGTGTGCCAAAGCTCGTGTAGTCTTCTGGGAGTGATCAGTATTCACTAATGTAATTTAAGGGCATTATTTAAATGAAGAAAAATTATGGCGATTAAATGGTAAGCTCAAGAGGGGAAGATTGCACACGATCTGAATATTCCTCGAAGAATTCAATCAAGGACTTGGAACCACATTCTAAGGACCGATTCAGTTAGTAGACTACTTGGTCAAAGGTAGTCAAAATCAATAACAGCATCTGAAGACAATTTTCTGTCATTTTTGGCTTGAAGTAAGCATGAAGTGACTACAAGAAAGTCGGTTTTAGATCTTCACTCTGCCAAAGGAATTCAAATTGATCATTCTATTGCTGCATGTGAACTTCAGGGGGTTGAACTTTCTGCAAGAAAGCCAATGGACTGTATCCCACTAATTTCATCTTTCAAAGGAGCCCTTTAAAGTGGTGTCACTGTCCTGTTCAAAGAAGCTAAGAGGAATGGTACCACATAATGTTTATTGGTAAGCCCAAATACAGCCTGAAGACAACAATGAACATACAACTTGACTTTCTTTGTTCATGAAAAATTCTGTTTACTATGAACTGATTTTAGGGCATGGGCTGGTGTCATCAAAAATGGCCACTCCAAGCTGCATATCCAAAATAGAGATTCTGTAATCCATCAAAAATAAGTAAATGAGGTTTGGAACCCCACATAATACTGTTTAAAAGAGAAGTTGGTCTAAATATTTTTCCAGTGGATGACAATACTTGCCTATATCAAGCATTTTTGATGTGAGAATACTTGGAAACAAAAGATATCACTCTAATGGGATTGATTAGGTAACTCACCAGACTTGAATCCAATTGTGCAAATGTGGCATTCCTTTAGTTCATTAATTTGCAGCATATAAAATACCTGTCTGGTACTTTTTTGCCCCCTTATCGTATTTGACTTTAAAAAGTGACATAAAAGCATTAACAATTTGTCACAGTGGCCAGTGGTGTAGCGAGGATAAGTGGTACAAGGGGAATAACATGATTTATTTTTTTTTACTAAAGTCATCATCAGTGGCTTGACAAGTGTAAATGGTGCCAGTGGCATGGTATTACATTTCAGACCCTCTCATTAGAAGAAAAAAAAAATTGGTATAAACACAATATTGTTTAACTCCATGGCACCCCATAAAACTGGTGCCCAGGGCATCGATACCCCCTTGCCCCTCCAGTCGCTATGCCACTGCAGATTTATTCTCACTTTTTCAAAATATGTATATATAGAAAGAATCAGAAAAATAATTTAGGAACACATATATTACAACAAAATAGGTTTAAAACAGTTTATCATTAATTTTATTGTGAGAATAAATGGTAAAGTAATGATTTTAGTTTTCTTTTTAACTGTATTATTATTTTAACTGTCAATTGATTATTTGAGTATAAAATTTAATACTAAACACTTTTAACACAATACAACTGAACAACAACTCTGCAAAATGTTATGAAAGCTAATTTAAATTAAAAGACACTTTTCTATGTGTAAAATTGAAAATTTTTACAAATAAAGAATGCGTTATTAAAATGAAACAAAGAATGTGTGTTCCTTTGAAGAATCATATGTCACTTGAAGGATATATCATATGAAGTGACATTTAAATTAGTTACAACTAAAAAAATAAAGCATGAAACAAACAAGTATAAAATCACGTAATTTAAAAAGCGAAGTTCTGCTTTCTTTACCTGTCAACAAACATGATTATCAGATCCTCCTTTTCCCAATATTTTTTCATTGCTTCTTTCAGAATATTGACCTTTTGTCCACCACCAGAATATAATCGAACATCTCCTCCTCTCCATTCTTCATTCATTCCTAAAACCTAGAGGCAGAAATAATTTTTTTTTTAATTATTCCATAACATTTTTTTTTTTTTTTTTTGCTTACTATTGTATTTTAAAAATTGAAATGCTAAAGTCCTTTCTTATCATTTTAAATAAATGTGATAATAGGAATCTGGTAATAAAGATGAATTAGAATTTATTTGTTTTACACCCCAAAAAGTAAAATATATATCTACTCTCCATATACAATACGATTAGACAAAATCTGCTTTTTATGAAATCCTTTATACCTTGGGCTTAGTTTAAATCCAACATATAAGAGTTTGCCATGATTCTTCTCAAATTTTATCCATTTTTAGAATGATATTATTGACATTTCAAAATCATATGTTTTTAAATTTTAATTAAAATTTATAAACTGTAAAAAAATAACATTTCCCAATCACAGATGGTAACATGATATATTTATAAATAGTGCTGAAAATATAGTTTTTAATTTCATTTTTTTTTTATCTCTATTACATAGCTGTACTAGTTAAGCAAGGAACTACTGATTCAAACTACCATGAAGTGCCAGTTGCCTGGATGGTAATTACCATCATAGTGGAAAAAACATTTGTGTATTAGATCAAAATAATAAACTTTTCAATAGAAACTAACATAACTAGCATAAACATATAACAAACGATACTTATATATAGTATATATACTGGTATACAGCTAAAAGGAACTAAGTCAAAGAAAAAGGAGTTAATGTGTTCTTATTGTTCTAAAATGTTAAATCTGTGACAGGAAAAATCACATATATCATTATACAGTGGACACCACTTGTAGTGATCACTTTGGATCAAGACCAAGGTGATCACTACTTTCGAATGATCAGTAAATCCAAAATACCTTAAAAGTAATACAAATCCTTAGGTATACAAGGATAGCAGTACGTTGTTGGTATGCACTCGTTCATTTTAAATAGAAAAAGAAAATCAATATAAGTACAGGATTGCACATTTAATTTTTTAAGCCTTCTTAAAAAGTTTTTGAGTAACTCGCTTTTTTTCCTTTCTTCAAGCAATCGTTGGATAAATCGTTCTGATGAGAATTAAAATATTTAGCACTCTATTGGATTTAAAAGTGTACTGATTTTCTTAAAGCATGAAGGACTAGAAAAGTTTCTTGGGCTGATGGTGGTTTTTCCTTCAGCTTCCTCTTCATTGTAATTTTCTCATGCTTTGTGACATCATCTTATCAAAACCGATCACCACAAGCGAATTGTTAAACACTAGAACCGGCATCTATGTATTTAGATACGGAAGATTCATTCCATGCTATTTTGATCATTACACCAGATTGATTGTTATATTCGCGATCCCTACAAGCGACGACTACTGTATCATCAACATACAATATATGCTGCATATACAAACACAGGCCAAAAACTCAGGAAAACTTTTTGATCTGCACATTTTTTCGATTATCTCCCGAAAAGCAGGATGAATTTTCCTTCTTCGAATATCTCCCGAAAAGCAAGATGAATTTTCCTTCTTTGGTCATGGAAACAATATGCTTGAATTCCCATTTTACACTGAAGATTTGGTCATGAAGGTAGTTAGGGGACGGACCAACCAGAAATTGACGAAGAAATTTTGGGGGTGATCCCTCCCTGAATCACAAAAGGCTGGAAATGATTTGCAACATTCATAAATAGTTTTTCTTTTGCTGTGCATATTGCTTACATGCATTTTTGTAAAAATAGCATGTATATTCAGGAAGATATAAAGGTTTTTTTTTCAAAATATCTCAATTTTTTTTACATGTACTTTGTTTATAACATGCAGAGTTTTCAATCAAATAATACAAAACTTGCAGAATGCTTGACAATATCTCAGCAAAGCACTATATTAAAATCTGAAGTAAATACTTTGAATACAGAAGGAAATCTGAGCATTTGTAGGAATATTTTTTTAGCAGACACCTAACTTCAGACAATTAAATTGGTATCAATAAAAGGATGTGCTTAACATTTCATAAAATATATATGTCATGTCAGCTTTATATTTCTTCATTTATCAGTTTTATGAACAAAATTCCAATATTATGTTTACTTTCAATTTTTATATAGCTGATTAAAGTTCTATAATAATAATACTATGATTCTTTCTAGGATTATAAATCACAATTACATATATATTTTTAGAGGTTGCGTGACATAAATAAATTGAAAATTAAACCGAAAAAGAGGAGTACCTTTAATGATTTTTAGCACTTTTTTATATGCAATAGAGTGCCCTTAATCTTGTTGCAATGTCATTAGTTTTTAGATCTCACAAAATCAGAACTTTTTGTTTAAGAAAAACAGTGTAAAAGCTTTCAAAATACTATTTATTTTTCTATCAAAAACTTCTCTCTAGAGTAACTCAAACAGCTGATAATTGTCTTATTTTGAAACTATTTATTTATTCAATTTTTTGGAAGTTATTCCTAAATAATTAATAATGATTTAAAATGTAAAGATTTTTTTAAAATGAGAAACAGTTTAATTCTTAGTTACTTACAGCTTATTTATACTAAAATGAATTTCAAATGCCCATACACATGATGACATTCTAAGACTATATTTGTTAAAATTATCAAATTGATTAATAATGAAAATGAACACAAAAAGAGGGAGAATTGTGCATTTATATATTTATCTCTTATTTAAATAAGATCAGAAACACTTAATTGAGATTAAAATAGAATATTTATCAACTTAATCTGTGTTGAAAATGGAAATAAAATGAATGCTGTAAAACTTTGGAATACTACATCATTTAATATAAAATATATTGTTTTCAAACAAAGTTATTAACAATTTCACACAATTAGTATTTTTACATTAAATGCTTCATTTATATTGTCAATCTTTCAGAATTGAAGTATTTCAAACTTTTCAGAGTAAATTCTTTTCATATAAAAATACATATGCAAATGCTTCACAATATAAATAATTTATAAGGCCACTTACTTCCACATTTATGCCATATACCTTAGCTGATCTCATAAATCTTTTAAAACCATCAGTTTCTTCTGTTGCAACTGCTAGAACAAGCAGTTTTGCTGGGAGGGGAAAAATTAAATATTTTAACCATTAAAATCATACAAAACACTTAATTTATTATGAAATAATAAACACAATAATTTAAATAAAATAATTAAATAGCTTAATTTTATCACAGAATGTCAAGACACAACGTAATTCATTAAAAAAAAATTGTAACATGCAAGCAAATTGTTTACAGTGAAAATCAAAAGAAAAAAAAATCGTCCACTAAATCTTTGTATACCCATAATTCAAAGATAATAAAGTTTGCGGCAGAGACAGTTATTTTATGAGTTTTCCGATGATTATAAGAATAAAACATCAACATCTTTTCAATCATTTTAAGAAAAATAGTTAAAAAAATCTAACTAGCATCATTTAATTGAAAACATCTTCGGTACTGGGCGTGGATACTATAATTATAAGCCGAAATTGGAAAAAGAGAACTATCAACTCACGTTCTTCTTTCGACGCTTCAGCGACAGCTAAAATCCAAGAAATTGCAAAAATTGTCAAGAAAGTCTTCAATAAAATCGATCTCCATCCCAAATATTGATGAACAGCCATCGTCGACTCTCTCACAGTCGAACAACACGGGCGAGAGGAAAAAAAAACCCTGTCGCCGATCAGCATGCGAGTAGGCCAAAACGGCTCGACACAGTGGCATGTAAGGTTGTGGGCTTGACATATCGCGGTTAAGCTAACGGGGTGCTCGAAGATTATTGGTGCCGAAGGCTGTTACGTCACGAAAAGGCTCCGCACGCGCACCCAGCTGTTCTCTATTGACTGTCAGTTTTCTAGACTTTTTGAAAATTTTATTTAGTTCTTGACATCAGAGATGAGTTTCCGGTTCAGTGTGTTTTCCCAAAGATCCTTCGTTATGAGAGGGAGGAAAGATGTTCAACCATCAGTGAAGAGAAAGATCAGCGAGCAGATAAAACTTAACTCGAAAACCGCTCGAGCAATTTTAAGATGTTTGATATCAGCTGCTGAGTACGATTTTATGAAAATTGATTAGGTTAGGTGCTTTTTACTAATCGGAATAAAAGAAGCTGGAAAATTGTGACAGTAGCGAAGTATAAGCCGTTTGTGTTTGAATTAAAAAATTATCTTTGAAATGGAATTTTAGATTTTGATGAGCTAATGTGTATATGATCATTTTTTCAAAAATGAAAAGTGCTTTAAAATGTTTTAGTTTTTATCACATTTGTTTAAAGTAAATACTTAATGTCCAATGTGGAATGTATGTTCAGTATAGAATATGCAGTATTGTAGAAAAATGTTCCAGTAGGTTTTCTCCGAAACTGAAACATAATTTCGTTCTATATTTTTATACAAAATTTAGGTAAATGCTAAATTTTGACTATGGCTGTGTAGCAGACTCTACTCTGAATATTACTGTAGAAAAGTTTTGGATTTTGATATATTTTATTAAAAGTAAATGTTTAATATGCAATTTGGTGTATAAATTAATTTTTAAACCTATTGAGATGAATGTTCCTAAAAGATTTCTGAAACTGAGATATAATATCGTTTTTAAAATTATAGTCAACGATAAGTTTGATAGTGCTGCTTTTGGAAGTCTTCTTAGAAACATATAAATTCACCTTTCGTTTCGGCCCGGCTGAAGCCCGAAATTATTTTTAACGTGATTGCATTTTTCCAGCCTGAACTCGTCTTCTGTATTCTTTTATGAAGGTACTTGAGCGGTAATGCAATAAAAGTGGGGAAAATATGAAAACTGGTAAAATATTTAATAAACATTCGGACATTTCTAGAAAATATAACGCTCTGAGAGTCTTTTTACAATTTGCAATAATTTTAAGGAATTTTATATAAATAACAGATCGTTCCTCAGTCCGATTCAGACTAAAAACTGAGAAAATATCTGACGTAAAGTTAGGCTCTCAACGCACACAGTAATATTGAATTTATGTTCTAAAAATACGTTGTCATCATTAAAAAAAATTTAGAGATGGGGAACGGTGAAATCAAATTTTTTTCCGAAAGAGCGCTTTCAAAGTAAAGTAAAATAACATAAATCTAAGCAACTTACAGGGTCCGATTTATTCATTTCTACACCCTAGGCCAAAGCACTGCTCCCTCCCCTCTGGTGCATTCACCGCAACTGTAGAGACAGGCAACGTAAATGAGCCGCCAGTTTATTTAATGTATATGGATGTGCTTAAAAACACAGTATTCTATATGGTATTTTCAAAATAATATTGAAATTTGTAAATATTTTATTGTAATTTCTACTATATTTGCACCCTAGGTCATGGCATAGGTTGGCCCTATGGGAAATCCGGCTCTGACGACTTTGTAAAAAATTCTTTTAAAAATTCAATTTTAATTGTCATTATCCTTTACCATTTTTAACATTAAAACTGTCTCACAAAATTTCTGCAGTATAAATTCAATTTAAGCGGTATAAGGTCTCCAGGCATTTTTTTTTTAGGTTATTATTTGCTTTCCGTTAAAAATTGCTTCTACCAGTTCTAATAAGATGGTGAGCTCAATTTAAAAATTTAACTCCTTAACTCGGTAAAGGAAATAATTAACTTCATACTATGTAAAATATACATCTTAAAGCATTTTCTCCACATTTCGTCCATCCAAGTGAATATTGTCAAAGAAATGCTAAAATTCAATTATATTTAACTCTAATATTTTCATTACAGTTTTTATCTCTTTTGTTTGTAAGCATAAAAAGTGAATAATAACAATTACGGCAGCTTTTGAAGTTCCAGAACTTTTATAAAATATTAACTTGTTTATTTTACAGCATTTATCTGATATATTTTTTCATAAGAGGGATATTTTCATTCGACCTTCCCCCCCTAAAATCTATTGACTTGTTTTTTCGAAATTCATAAAACTGAGTTGAAATTCTATCAAGCTTCCACAAAAATTTATTTATCTACTAATTTTTCCCTATAGAGTTTATTCTTAAATATTATTCCAGATTTTTATATTTCGTAAAATATTGATAACCTTCAGATCTTTCTCAATAGTTTAAGACTCTTATTTTTTACATACCATTTGACATTGTACCCATTAATGGCGAATGTCTTTCCGAACAACGCTCTCTGGTGATCCGATAATATAGGCATGTAGATATTAACTCATTAACTAACGATAAACCGGCCTGCGATGTTGTTCAGATGAAGAAAGTGCTAAAGGAGAGAACTTTGAAAAAAGTGCAGAAATTTAACCATACAGATTAGTTTTATGAGAAAATTTACAACAAATATTCGCTGTTGCTGTCAGTATCATTGCATTGTTACTGTCTTACCGCCACGAGAAAAACTCTAGACACCAGACATGCCTATGGCGGTCGTTATGGAAACGGGATATTCCACTGCATTTTGGGGGTGAAGGAAAGGGCTTTATTTCATTTGTCGCAGATAGAACCAACGGAAGTCTCATTTCTCTTTGTACTTCGTTCGAAAACGAATTCCTCGCCTAACGGAAGTGCACTTAGGTTGCTAAATGCTGCGGTTGAGTATATATCCGTATCCCTCCTTTCTTCGACTCGTCTATTTGAGGCAACGCTGCTCAGGGTTTTTCTCCTGGCAGTAGGACAGTACTCTCCCTCGAAGCAGTGGCCAGAACTTTCGACTTACAACCTTCCTCAATTCTTCGTCGGGGTGGTTTTAAAAATAAGACTGTACCATAACCCAACCTGTGCAACCGTTGCAAATTATTGGGGAACCAAATCTTCGCTTATCATTTATTCCACATTATTTGTTAGGAAGTAAAACAAGGAAATTAAACCCTCAAATATTCTTCGACAACATCTAATCATAAAAAAGTTTAAAAGAAATGAGTTCTTTGTATACACAATGTGATGTATAATGAAGTTAAAATTGTAATAGAAGTAATTATATATATATATATATATATATATTATATTTGCAGCATATTTCAATTAATATAAGAAGATCTAACTGTTCATTCATTTTGGAAAAAGAACATTTTTTTTTAAATCATGACATCATAGTGATCCTCAAACCTTACAAATTTGGTGTCTAAACTCTGAAGTAAAGATGAAAATTGCTAAAAAAATCATGTGATTTCATTGAATAATCAACGGTCTTTTTCTTCTCATTGTTGATGAAAGTTTTAATGATCAAATGTGTGTTTCTCATTTAATTTTCAAACTAATCATTCAGGGTTGCAATCATATTCCTAAAAGTATCGGAGGAGCTTCCGGTAAAAGGTCTCCCATTCATATTTGGCATTCAACGTCATCCAGTGGCGAATCCCGGGGGGGGCTATCGGGCTACAGCTCGGCCCCCCCCCCCCCCAGACCCAAGCCAGAATTCTTGATTTTATTTAAAATAATTACAACTGTTTTTTCTTAATTTCCCTCTTTTAAAAAAATAATAAAAACGTTTCAATATTGCTTTCTGGCTATACAGGCTCGAAAATTTTCCTACTTTTGTAGTCATTCCCCTTCTATTTGTAGTTTTGACGCGATCGAAGACATTTTTAGGCTAGTTATTTCATTGTAATTTTTATTAAATTATCGAAAGTATTGTATTGTTCTTTATGATTCTTATTGTCAGGTGAGTAAAGTCTATAAAGTTAAACAGTTTTGGTTTACTATAGCCTTGAGGTTTGATATTCGTCACGACGATACAAAATTTTTATGCCCTCAGACCACCACCACCCCGACCCGAATCCTAGATTCGCCACTGACGTCACCGTTTCAAAAAATTATATTTTTTTTTCTTACCTCTACATACCTATTTAGCACATTTTTATTCCATGATCAAGAAAAATATTCACCTTATTTGGAGCATCGTTATTGAGTTATTTTTCTGATCGAGAAAGTCTAACTTTGAATCTATGAGAATGTGCTTTTTTTTTTTTTTTTCCCTGCTTCTTGAAGATTCTAATTCTTCAAAATGCAGCGACGAAGATTTAGAATCTGTAAGAAACATTCTCATAGACTCAAAGCTCTACGCCACTAAAAGAATGACGGTACTAATTCTTCTAGTGTCGTAGCAACGAGGGGACAAGGAAGGTACGCTTCGGGTGCCAGTCTTAGATGTCGCTGTGAAGAGAAAATAGTAGTAAATTTATTTCACTTCATCACTTCACACATTTATTTATTTGCCCACGTCGAGACAGCCTCCCCAGAGGGTGTAACTTACTGATTCGAACAGCGCGGGGTATTTGAGTTTGTAAACAGAATTACAATACAAATACAAACAAAATATTGTATCAGTACTGAATTACATAATAACGTGTACTTCGTTCAGTTACGTATTCAGTCTGATGTCGCTGCGAAGAAAATAGATAGTAAGTTTATTTCACTTCATCACTTCACACATTTATTTATTTGCCCACGTCGAGACAGCCTCCCAGAGTGTAACTTACTGATTAACAGCGCGGTATTTGGGTTTGTAAAGCAGTACAATACAAAATACAACAAAATATTGTACAGTACTGAATTACATAATAAATAAAAAAGCAGCATCATAAAATACAAAAATTCAGAACAAACAAAGGCAAAGCAAGTGTCTGACAAATAACTTCAAACATAATGCAAGACAGAAAAATGTACATCAGTGGTAGCTGCGCCTTCCGCCACTGTGCAAGGGAAAGTCGATCCTCAGGGGCAATCCTAAGGAGTTAGGGATGGGGAAAACATACCGGTTTAAAACCGAAAACTTTTTTTTATTTCGGTTAACCGTTTTTTTTTCTCGATTTTTTTTTTTTTCCTCGGTTTAAACCGGTTTTTTTTTTAAAATCAAAACCGGGAGATGAGAACGGGTTGGAAGATAGGCTCAGCTGGTTCATTAGACTAAAATTTACCGAAGTTATAAAGCTTTGAATTTCATCATCTTAGACCAATACCGACAACCGCTTCTTCTCGTCTGTTGGTTGGCGGATTACTGAAAGAGTCTTTATGAACGAAAATAAGCAATGAATTGATTTCTGCAAAAGCAATACTATAAAAAAAAATTTTAACGGCGGCTCTGTTTTTTGTAGCCAAAAAATATTTATCTTCAGTCGAGAAGTTCTGTGGCGTCCGAAATATTAGTATCTACGTTGAATGATGTTGTTTCCGATGATGTCGACTCACGGATCAACACATTGTTGAAAAAGTCTATTAGCAGATTGAGATGATAAATATGGCCATGTATTTAATTTCTTGTGAAAACAATGTAAAATTTTTTGTAATCTATACACTTCACACAATAATTACTCATTTATTTTATTATATATTGTTAATTACTTATTTATAATCATTACTTATTACATTAATTAATTGATAGTAATACTTACTTGTATATTATTATTAATAAAAAAATTCTGTCCATAAACGTTGCTTAAAAAAAAACAACGGTTTTTCTAAAAACCTGTTATTTTGGCTTAACAGTTAAACTGGAGGTGCGAGTTTAACGAAAAACCGGTTTTTTTTGTTTTTTTATTTAACCGCATTTTAAATCCCATAAGGACTCTAGATGACAAAGTATTTTCCCTTTTATACTTTTATTGCATCTAACTCATGACGGTATTCTGAGGAAGGAGCTAAAAATTTCTCTGTGACTGCGGACCTTTGCATTTGTTACGCCACTGACCTTAGAATTTGACACTGTACAAAATGTGAACTTAAAAATGTTTTCGAACTTTATAGTCTATGTTTTAAATAAAGCAGAAGTTAATTGGAAATTGTTAAATGTTTTTTGTACGTGAGTTGACTGTCTTTTCTCTGCATTCATAACAGGCAAAAGCTAAACAATAACCATTATTTTCGAAAAGTTTGCGCAAATATAAAAATTGTGGAAGTAATGAAAAATCGTAGAATGCAAGTCATAGACAGCGTAAGATGTTCGTATGCAATGACTTACATCTGTATGTGTAGGCAACATTATATATGTTTAAATGACGTGCGTATTTATGTTTATCATATGATGTGACCTGTGCGGTCCAGGATTTGGGTATCGGGGGGGGGCTAAGATCATAAAAATTTTGTATCGTCATGAATGTCAAACATATGGCTTATGTAAACAAAAAAAACTTTAACTTTACAGACTTTAATCACCTAGAATAAGAATATAAAGAAAATACAATACTTTCTATAATTTAATAAAATAATACAATGAAATAACTATCCAAAATGTTTCGACCGCCTCTAAGTACAAGTTCTACAAAGTAGAAAATTTTCGAGCCTTCAGCCAGAAAGCAATGTTGTCAGTTTTCTAATATTTTTTAAAAACAGGAAATTAAGAACAAACAGTTTTAGAGATTTTAAGTAAAATCAAGAATTCTGGCTTATCTCTGAGGGGCTGCACCCCCTAGATTCGCCATTAACTGTGACGTTGCATGAATTGACTCAATTTCTTTAAATATCATTAATTTCCGTTATACTGACTCATCCATCAATGCATTCCCAGAGGTCCCGAACCAACCGTGTGAAAACCAT
>BGPR01000632.1:374586-475636 GCA_013235015.1 Araneus ventricosus
TAAAAGCATTAAATGATAAACTGGAAAAATTTCTTAAACTTAAAAAAATGTCCTAGAAACTAATTTATTTAAACTGCTGGAATCCGAAGAATGTTTCTGTCAACAGAAATTTAAGTAATTAATTTTTCATCCAGCTTAAACATATAAATGCGTTTTAAAGTTGGAATGAATAACATTAGTGAAGAAATAATAAATTATAAATTTCGAGTTATAAAATTAAAATTTTTAAACTGTAATGTAAGAAACAGATATACAGACAGAAAATCTATCAGTAAAAGTGACAAAACTTATCTTTTCTTTTTCCCATGTTCAAAAGTGTATAATTCGTGTTTGTATGTAAATATAGCTTTTTTATCTGATATAGTTTAGTTAATTAATACATTCAAATTTAGTTCACATGTAAATATATATTTTCTTAATATTCTGAGGATAAAATATTATTAAGCTTTCTGAAATTTATTTAAATGTTAAAAAAAACAAAGGCAAAAGTTTTAGATTTTACATCAAAATAATTGAGCGCTTAGACCATTAATTTAATTTTCATCATTATTAGTAAATTAATCATTGAAATATAAATTTATATATTTATACTATTGAAAAATAAAATTAATCATAATTAATAGATCATAAAATTAATTTTTTATTAATTAATAAATTAATTAATAAAAATAATAAATTTATCTTGTTATATATATACTTGCCATTTGACTTTTTTAGTTATATATATATATATCGAGAATTATCGATTTATCTTAGACGATATATCGCGATGTTCAAATCTGGTCATCGTCCAGCCCTACTTGTAATTGGTGGCAATGGTTTTTCAGAAAAATGTTTAGTTAAAGAATTATTTGCTGAAATCCTTAATTTTGTTGTAATTTTGCTAAATCAAAAAGGCGTGGCCATTTTTTTTTTCGAAATCCAAATCAAGTGATGCCACAATATTCAGTTAGTTCAACTAATTGTGACATACAGAAGCCTGGACACTTCAAGGGGTCAGCCATCGGGGGCGTCACAGCAACTGCGTAGGCGAAACACGGAAATTATTTTAGTCGGGCATTTTAGTGTATCTCCTTTCCGAAAACCAAAAGAATCACTCTATTTGTATTAAATTTTTCTTTATTTTCTTGAAGCTTTGTTTTCCCCAAAAGTCCTTCAATGTATTTAGTGTTTTTTTTATTATAATTTTCTTTCAAGGATTTCCCTCCCTCCGAGGGATTTGACACCTCTTTATTGAAGATGCCTGAAACAACAGCATATTTGATTAGAGCCTAAAGCCGGCGCTGGTATTACACCCCATGGAGATGCAGAACGAAAGGAGAGAACAACGCAACTTACGATAGCATTTATTTAGAGATAGTGGCAGATAAATGGCTTTCCGAAAATGCAAGAGATTCTTTTTCGCTTTCCAAATCCAATTCAGAGTTACTGAATTGGATTTAAATTAAATAGCAAGGATCAAAAAAAATCAGCGGGAGTGGTCTCCCCTAGACTTTCTCGTATACTTACTAACAAAGATGTCAACCCCTACCCCCTACCCCGCATAAAAATTGCGGATCTACGGGAAAGTCTGAAACGCCACGAAAAATCGTATTATTTATATTAACCTCATAGACAGCGGCAACACGTAAAGACAACAAAACATACGGAAATAAAATATGCTAAGCGGGAAATGCGTCAACACGCAATACAGCCTTACGTCACGGTATGATGAAAACAAAAACTGAATACGCAATTTGAACGCTTTTTCTTCATTCGGTTGAAAAGAAAATTATGCACAGATCTACAATTAAGGTTAGAAGACATCATACCAATTTTTATTTATCTAAATCATTGCGTTTAGGAGTTATCGTGTTCACATGCATGCGAATATGCAGACCGACAGACAGTCAACCCTTTGACGGATTTTGTCCAAAATTTGATACGGACCTACATTCCTGTTGGTAAAACCGTGTACCAATTTTTTTCTATCCAGCTATTTAACTTTTTGAGTTATCGTGTTCATATAAACACGGACAGACAGCCAGACAGACTTCCCGTAGTAGATAGTATGATTTTGTGTAAAGCCTATATACTAAATTTTATCCCTCTAGCTCCAACCGTTTTCGAGTTATCTTGTTCAAAAACAGACAGACAAACATAATTCTAAAATTGTGTTTTTTCGGACTCAGGGAGGTCTGGAAACGTGGAGATTCATCAAAATCTCGAGTTCGAATCTTTTTGACGATTACAATACTTTCTCTTTGTATACGAGAAAGTAACTGGATGCAAATGAATCTGAAATAAGATCTCGGTTATTGAATTAAACTTAAAAAATCTATCATATACACATATACTTGTGAAATAGAAGGAATACGCTACATATTAACGTAACTCATTAAATAGAGAGTTATTGTAAGTACTGAAATTCAGTTCGTTTCTTTTCTGAAATTAAAGAATTGATTATTAATAATTAAATAGAAATTCAATTAAAATTATTTGCTGATCAAATTTTAATGAAATTTTTTTAAGCAACACAATTTTCTTAACTATTACTGCTTACAAAAGTTTGAAGATTCTATAAGATGACCTTGGGAGAGTTTTCGCGACCACCATATTTTGAGTTATAGCGCTTACGACAGACGTTGAACAAAAAAATAGATTTAGTCTAAAATTTGATTCAAACTTACAAACATGGTGATAAAACTACAAGCTAATTTTTATTGATCTAGCTTGTTACGTTTTTGACTTACTGTGAGTAACTCACGTGCATACGTATGGAGAGAGAGACTGCCTTTTCTTTCCAGATTTTGTCCAAAATTTGACAGAGATATACAGTTTTTGTTTTAAGACCACATAGAAAATTTCATTCGTCTAACTTGATCCAGTTATTATTAATCGTTTTCACAAACCGACAGGTAGACCAGACTTAATTCCAAAATTGCTTTTTCAGGACTTAGGGAAGTGTAAAACGTGGAAATTCGCCAAAATTTTAAGGTCTAACTATTTCGCGATTACAATACTTTCTCTTTGAATATTTCGGATATAAGAAAGTAATAAAATATAAAATTATAATTACAATAAATAAATAATTATCTCAAAACAGAATGAATTCTTTCTTTAAAAAGTTTTGGTTGCTTGAATCTATTTTGTAGTAAATATGAGAAAGCAGCAAAGAAAAATAATTTCACAGCTTCTTTTCATACACAGTTATAAGCTCAACCGCTGAGACCTGCCGCTTTAAATGAACAGAAGGAAACCTTATAAGCACACGGTTTATCTCTGATATGACTTGCACGTAGTACTAGTAGCATATTTTTCATTGTTCCTTAATTTGGATTAAGGTCAAACTTAAATGTTTGGCTTCTTGAGTCTTGCTAGGTAGTTGGTGGGTTTCCTAACGATAAGACCACCGAGAAACCATTTCGTCATTATTTAAACCGAATTCTGGACAGTAAGTTTGCGTGAAGGTGACACAGTCAAATCATGAAGGTAAGAATTTTGAACACTTTAATGAAATTAGCAAATTTGAACTGCAAAAATTGTCGCACTCAACTTTGTTTGTCGTGTGAACCATATGAAAATTCAGGTTAATCCTCTATATAAATTTATTTTGATAGTAATAATTCAAATGTCACCTTTAGTTGCAAAAAAATGAATTAAATTTTTGAATTAAAACATAAATTCCACAAAACTTTGTTTTGATAAGTTTCTACAGGGCATTACTTGTTACCAGCTTTGACGTAAAAGAAATTATATTCCATATGGATAAAAAAATTCTATATTTTTTTATAATAAGTCTCCATGTCTTTTACTCAGTGGATACGACAGAACTAAAATTTCACGTCTATGCAAACTTATTGCAGTTTTATAATCTAAAAGTGCAGTAAAACCTCTTTTGTACGGCCTTCAAGAGACAGCTTCAAAACTACGCACTATTGAATCTTGGCTCAAAGTTCTATACATTACTTACTTCCGTCGTGCGATATAATGATATAGATCTACTTTTTAATAAGTTTTCATGATCATTTTAATATATGATTATGCTTATATTCTGAGACATTGTTAATAAAATTTATATTATTTCAAAAATTTAAGCTTTTTAGGTGATTGAACAACACGTAGTGATATTTATAGTATTTTTATTTCAATAACCCTTGATGAGTTACCAAATATTCATATTTCATCTTTCTTAAATTTTTATCATAGAACATAGAGCAAAATGTAATTCTTATTATTATTGAATACATTGCGATATTTTATTATAAGAGATAGAAATTAAAGTGATAATTTTTATTGCAATAGACCTTCTAAGTTTTTCTTTCCTAATAGGGAAGTTTGCCAGGAAATACTCAAATTTTAATTTTGCTTCGAAAAAAATTCTGTTAGTTCCGATTACCGTAACGTTTGATTTTCAATTCTAATGAAATCATTGAGAATGGAATTTGCCTCAAAGTGAACTCTCTCTTCAGTATGTCGTTTTGTCTCGGTCCTGATTCATTCCAATGTTTTTAAAAACGAATTTATAACGTTGCAGGTATTCGATAGTACATCTCTTAAAACTACTGGACCTATCCTCGACGGATAAATTGTTAAACTTCAGTAAATTCCACACTTATCTTAACAAATACTTGCATTGCGAAAAGAAATAAGTAGCAAAAAGTATTTTAAATGATAAAAAACCGCACAGAATTTCAAAATATCTGATAACAACCGAAACAATTAAAAAATATATATAACTCGAGTGGGGGAACTGAAACAAGGAAAGACAACAACAGTAAAAGAGAGAGAGAAAAAAAAATGAGAGAAAACACTTGCAGATCAAAATTAGTTCTTTCTCGCAATATAAAAAAGCATCAAAGTTATATTCGCGCTATTTTTCCAAAAAATCCAATTAAGAAACTAACAGAAAACTGGGGTTGTAATCTGAAAAATGTCACTGCATCGTTTTCAAAGAAACACATCAAGCTGATGATGAAGTTGAATGTTTTGGTGAGTTTTCTCAATATATATATATACATATATATATATATATATAAAGTCTTGACGAATTGAAATACTTCGAATCATCGGATTTTGAAATTTCGAGTTAACGATGCTGTTGCATAATTCAGGAGGAATACAGAGGGGTCAATGACAAATCACCAAAAGGTTTACGGTTATCTGCTGTAACCTGCAGGAACCTGTTCTCCCTTCGACTTCCTCGTGTACTTTCACAATATGGCACATTTTGTGTTTAACTTCGTAGTATAATGAGGAGAATCGAGTAGATATTTTGGATTTTTTCCGGTTGACCGATTGAATTCAGAATTTGATATTAATTAAGAAGTTTGATGTCAAGAGCATATACCAATTGTCATTTATTTTGGGTTTCTGAGTTATCGTATTCATCGAGGCACCAACAGACAAACAGTCAGCCAGCCCTTTGATTGATTTGGTCCAAAATTCCATACAGATATATAATTTTAGTAGTAAAACTAGAGGCCAAATTTCATCTATTTAGCTTGTAGCGTTTTTGAGTTAACGTGTTTAAAAACACATGAATTTTCAGACAGATCAGATGTCGCCCTCGTCATCTGACAGCGGTTGAAAATTACGAGGTCCGTCCCGAAATATTCTTCGTATTGCTTCAGAACGGGAAGTTAATTAACTAAACTAAACTTACAATTTCGTTCATTACAATTGATTTTAAAAAATAAAAAGAAATTAATTATTTAAATAGGTTTTTATGTGTGATAAATATTCTTTTAATGTGTAAAATTTAATGGTTACAAAAGGGAGGATAATTTTAATTTTTATCGATGTAATATTATGTTAATGAGAGATTAAAAGTTTAGTGTACTGAGTTTTACGAAAGAGTTAATAAATTAATTCCATACTTAAATAAATTTTCGTTTCTTTTTTGAATTTCAAAAACTTTTGGCGCCATTTAACTAATATTTATTCTTCAGTGTCAAGTTATAACACTTGACATGAAACTAACCTTGAAGAAAAATGCATAAAAGAACATTTCCATTAAAAATAGAATAGGTCTTTGAAGTGAAATGCATATTTGCTGTTTAGAATAGAAGGGAGTCGAGAGTTTATACGACCGGAATTCCAGTCAATACACCAACGCAACTCGCTTGCAACATCACGAATTGTTCTGTTGAATAGCCGGAACACAACACGTGACGAGTTCTGCCTTTGACTCTAAAAAGCAAAAACGAAACTCTTCTTGTATCTTGGAAGATATGTTTTACAAAGTGTTCTACAGCGCGAAACAACGAATAAAACGATAGAAAAGTAAAAAAGAAAATGGCGAGTTCAAGAGGAAGAAAATAGGCTAGCTCCAATGAACAAGGCTCTATTTGCTTGAGAACATCTTCGATGATTTAACAAGATTTGACCTATATTCTTCTGACGAACAATAAGATATTACCTCCATTGAAGAATCTCGCTCCTCAAATCTGGCCTTACGTGTAGATTGAATCTCTATTTAATTCCTAGACAATAAGGAAGGATACAAAAGAATAAAAACTGTGCATTATAATAGCTCAGGAGAGTGTTCAGAAAGTAAAAGCTTCATTCTTTTGTTTGACTTTTTTTTCTAGGTATAAAAGGAAAAGTCTTCCTATTCTCTTCTCAATAATATTAAATGGGACGGAAAAATAATCCTCTTCTCTGTTGTAATTAATATTGAGCTAAAAATACTGTTCTGATTGAGTTGTCGAGATGCATGAATCTGATGGATTCTCAAAACTGGAACATATTTTTAAAAACTTTTCTCCAAAGAAATTGTTCTTATTCCGTGGGAGATTGTGGTTAATATAATAATAATTGATTCATTTTCCTGTGCTTTATAAAATTTAAAGTGAATATGTAAAACACCTGAAATATTAGTAAATAATTTAGAGTAATTGTGAATATTGTATTTAGGATATCCAAAAAATAAGTTATTTTGGTCAATTAATGGAACACAAAATGTAATAGAACAAAACACTTTATTGTTAACTGAGATCATACCTTAAACTATGTATAAACATAATTGCTATACGTAGTATGTATACGTAAGCAAAGAACGATGTCGCCTGCGATTAGGGCCGTCTTATCAAATGGGCTAATTAGGCTGTAGCTCAGGAGCACCGCTCATCTAAGGGCGCCTAAAAATTGACTATATTGGTTTTATTTTAATTTTGAACCGAAAATTTATTTAATTATAATTTTAAATATGTTAAAAATATTATTAGTAATATATAACTTGACAGCCATTGATATTGTAATGTTACGTAAGTATTATATCAGTTCAAAAAATATTCAAACAGAGATAATGAGCGAAAAATTCCTAAACTATGATTATAATAAAAATTAACTATATTATCCAGGATAAAATTGCCTAATATCATATAGTACTTCATAAGACTGAGTTCTTGAATTACACTATAAAGCCCTATATTAAAGAACATTATATGTTGTATAATAATTTGCCAAGTGTAGTATGATTATTTTAAAGACAATAATACGTTTATATTGTGAGTATATATAAGTCAAATTCTCAGTTACGACTCCTTGTTCTGCCTGGCGTTCCAATTCCTAGTTACGATTCTGATGGGACGCCATATTACTCTAGCCCAGGGCGCTCAAATTTGCTAAGACGGCCCTGCCTTATGATAACAAGGTGGAAACAGTTAATTCACTTATTTCACTGCATTGTCATCCTGGAGCACTTGTCAGAAAAAGAAGTCTTAAAACTGCAAAAATATATGAAGATCAGAGGGAAGAGGTCTAAGCTGTGCGGGTGGTGAAGGAATATTTCCCAGCCAAATCTGCAATGAGTATTTATACTGAAGTAGCCGCATGAGCATACGGCGGGCGTTTTCATTGTCTTAAACGTTATCGCAACCTACTACTAAACATCTGCATTGCTGTCTTCCCTAAAACTGATGTCTCTGACTTGCAAATAGTACGAACTAATCAGCGCGTATGCGTACTCTTGCGAATGCAGCGTAGCTATGGCATAAATTGAGAACGGAACTTAATTTTAATGGATAACCCATATATATGCAATCAGAGTAATATTATACGCATTAAATTGCACAAGATTTGAAAGTTCTTCTCACAGTCGTCAGTTCTTAATTTATCTCGCTATACTTCGTTAGTATATTTACTCTAACCAGAAGCGTAATGACGGGAGGCAAGGTAGGTTTAGATTCCTCGGGTAACAGAATTTCACTTTTTAAAGCAAAGTATAAGAGAACGAAAAATATATCATGTACCGGAGCTATTTACGCTTGTTGCTCCCCTGAATTTACTGCTTGAAAGTTATTGTTGGTTTCTTTCTTGGTTGGTTCCTTCTTTTCTTGCTTAGTATGATCAACAAGTAAATCGTTGATCATACTAAGCAAATTTTAATTAAAGCGTAATAAAAGGCATATTCGCCAATATTTTCTTAAAAAATGGTACTTTCATACTTTACCTTTAAATTTGGAATTTCATAAACACTTTCTGAAGATAACTTAAGATGTATCTACTGAATTCTAAGTATTATTCCATCAAATATTTATCTACGTTTTATTACGATGCATACGTGCTTTCAAAATTTGATGTAGTGACAACTTGAATAAATTTGCTAATGGTTAAAGAAGCCGAACTAAGCTTAGCATAAAATGATCTAACGTTGTGACTATTTTTCACAAAATTGTAACTGAAGCTTCTTTTTTTCTGTACTTGTGTTGCCCTAAATGCCTGAAGCTTTTCTCTTTTGTAGATACCTTCATTTTACTGTACAAACTTGAGCAAAATGAAAGCAATAGTCAGATGCTCACATGTATACTTGAATTGTGTTAAACTGCTGCTGCTTAAATTTTGAAATCCACTGCACCCCTTATATGTAAAAAAAATGTGTCGTCAAAGCTGAGCGTTAGAGAATGTGAGTTGGATAGCATGCTCAGATACGCTTGTCATGTGACTGTAACTTTATGTGAATCGGCTAGAACACTAAAATTGCACGTTACTGAAATAACTTCAAATTATCAAAAATGTCATTTCTTGGAAACAATATCACATAATGCAATTTTAGAATATTTAAAGAAGATATAATATGAACAGAGATAATATTCCTAATTTCACTTTAAGGTAAAATTTAGATGTCAAATGTTATGTTTTTCAAAACATAAATAATGAAGTAAATGTTTTAGTTTTACACATTATTTCTTTAAAAATGAAATATTTCCTTTAGGCTTAGAAATTTTTCTTGCAATTTAAATTCTTAGCAAAGAATTTCTAATAAGATTTCTCAGTTCGCCAAAATTCCACCGAAAAATTGAATTCTAGTTCATTTTACGTTAGCTTATATAATTTAGCTATTGCCATACCAATAGATATAAAGCTACTAATTCTGCGTTGAGATAAAATTCAAAAGTCAAATAGCATTGCCAATTTTTTAAAACAGAAAAAAATGAAGTAAATATCTCAATTTAATGCATTTTTTATATAAATAAAATACCTCTCTTTAGACCTTAGAAAGTGTTCCTTGCAATTTGAATTCTTAAGGCGCGTTTACACCGAGCGTATTAGGTAAGATCTAATACAAACAGAATACTAGTGGCTATTTCAAGTTTTGTTGTCATCACGCATGCATGATCTCTCTTCCCACTTCATTCGGCAAGATGTCGAGTGTAGAAGATGTGCTTGCGACAGCAGCTTGTGTTATTTTGTCTAAACAAAAGGCTCCCAGGAGGTATTATTTAAGACCATCTTTAAAAGCTAGAGCTCGGTACAGTGGAAGAGACTTTGATCCTTTATCAGGAGAATTAAGATGTTATGGATGTCTTAAATTTTCTTTTAGATTGGCCAGTCGTGATTTCGAGCACTGAATTATGATGCTTGGACATAAGATTGGGAAGAAGGACACCAACTATAGAACAGCTAGTCCTGTTAAGAAAAAACTTGCTATAACTCTACGCTTCTTAGCGAATGGAGACTCGTATACTAGCCTCAGTTATTTATTTAAAATTTCTAAAAGTACGATATCATTGTTTGTACCAGAGGTTTGTGAAGCTTCGATACAACCCTTCAAGGGCAATGCCATATTAAGTACTAAATTTGAGTATTTTCTAGAACTTGAGAAGGTATGACTCATGTTCTATAATATTGAGTTTCAACAATGCATATTATTTTTGTAATATCTCATGTATGTTTTCAATAATCTTAAAAAAAGGAATATAAACCTCTTCAGCGACAAATTTTTAAAAGTGGAAAAAAATCGATATAATTATTTTTTATTACGATTTGTTCATTTCACATTGATAACAATTTTCAAGTAAGACAAAAGTGTAAAAATAGTAAATATACACAAAAAATGTCTACATATGTTGCCAGTGAGGGTTAGTGGTCACTTATAAATTAAAAGATTTGCATACAGATTATTTACTCACATCAGTCAAACACGATTCTGAGAGAAGTAAGTCGAAATGATTCTGAGAAATGTGCTACTTGAACGGCAACTGTACACAATGTGTGTGCTTATAATTTTTTATATAAAATGTAACTAATAATACAAAATACGTTTTTAAATTTATACAATAACTGAAACGAGTTACATTAAAGGTTAACGTTGCTTTCAAAGCAGTGGTCATAAAATAAAATACAATAAAACTCTATCAACTCTGATATTCGATAAACTTATTTTAATTGTTGAGAAGTTGAGTTGTTTTGCGGGTGAAGACAAAAGTATGGTTCAGTTTTAACAAGAGCAGCTGCAAGGGTTTCTGCAAGTTTATGAAAACAAGACTAAACGCATGAAATCGTAAGTGTATGAAATTTTTGTGTATAAATAACGGCTTTTATTAACGAAAGATAAAAGCAGATCACCTTGTTTTAAAATATTTATTTTGTAAATTTAAAACGTATGATCGTTTTATCTAAACTGTACTGGAATCGTAAAATAATAAATTCGTGAGGAACTCCACGGCACCAATGCAGGAGGAATGTTTACAACACCGAAAACGTTTTCCACTCTGAGTGAAAAACAAAATTTCGGTTGCAAACACGCCAAATTTGATTTGAAACAAAATGAGTGCCGTTTTAGAAATGTTGTAAACTTTTGGTGTAAACACGTGTTTACAACTTCGGTGTAAACGCGTTTTTAGTAAAGAATTTATATTAAGAATTTTTAGTTTAGAATCCATAATTCATCAAGATTTCACCGAAAAGTAATTAAACTAATTCAGTTCTAGTTCAGTGCACGCTAGCTTATATAATTTGAAGTAGAACGTTTATTTTGTAATTGTGTGTATGTACAATAACATTCCACAAATTTATGATTTATCTAACCCAGACAAACAGTTCGTGACTTCATCTAAATAAGTTTCGCATTGGGAAATCACGAAATGGAATTTCTATCATAAAACAAGGACGCTGGTAAAGATGAAATACTCATCATAGCTTTAGTACAATGTAGAAATTGAGATAAGGAACGTTTTATGCATTCAAGTTTAAATAAGAATCATAGAAGTGGTTTTTAGATGTATTAAGGCTGGCGAAGGTGTGGGAAATGTATTTCAAATTTGAAAATTAAAGCTTAAGAGAAATAATCAAGATTAGATTCCATTTTATTTGCATTTTTCGTTTTCTTTCCCTTTAAAAATAGTTCGTTCATAACATTTAAAATTAAGGTTGTGCAGCAGTTGTAGAAATAGTTTCGTTTAAGTTGTGTAAGAAAGTATAAATAAAAAAAGCGTTGTATGGAATAAGAACAATAGATACTAATATTTTTCTGTTTGCACACATTGTTTAAGAATCTATTCTTATAATTTTTTTGAATTAAATGCATTCTTACTACCTTCCATTTTATTCGTATCTTCCTTTCTAAAGACATTTATAGTATTGGTTTAAAAACTTTATGGTTTTACATTTCAAAGATTGTATTTTAAGATTAATGCATCAAAGAGTCAGCAGTAAATACCCTTCAGATAATAGAAAAAGAAACTACGAAAATATATATTACGAACTTAAAAATTTTATAAGTGCAGTTTTAGGAATTTTCTTCGAAATAAATCTTTCATTTGTTCAATATATAATTTGATCGTGAAATATCTGTCGAACAAATCAAATAAAACTGTTACCTCGGCATGAATTATCGGTGCTGCACAATGCAGTATAATTTTTCGTCTTTTAAATACCTAACCTGCCAAACCAGCATTTACTGTCTGGCTCAAAAATTCCTGTGAAGCTCATAGCAGTTGAAAACACTAACTCCAATAAAGTATCGACTTTTTAGCCTTCAGTTTCAAGTGTAATTTAATAAACCAAACAAAACATCATTTTTCAAATGTTAACAATAGATTTGCTGAAAATAAATTATATCCACGCAACTTAGTCAGTTGGATGCTAAAGCAGTTAGAATGAGCTTCTTTATTCAATTTCTTTAAGGTGAATTTCAAATTTGAAATCACATCATACATTCATTGCCTTAAAAGACAAAAATTTTATTATCTAAATTTAAAACAACAGGGTTGGCAGAGTAATGCATTGAAAATGAATTGGAATGCTAATTAAAAAATTCTGTATTTTCATTTATATTATTTATTTTATCTTATTTATATATTTTTTATTAATACAGTCGGACCTCTATTTAACGAACCTCTATTTTGCGAATTTCTCTATTTTGCGAAATTTTTCTTGGAACCAAGAACATTTTGCGAATTTCTTCGTAAAATAACCTCCAAATAGCGAAGTGCATTCTCTATTTAACGAACTTTTTCTTGTGATCCAATATTTTTTTTCTCCCCATTTCTCAAAATATTTCTAAACATTTCAAACTTATTCTTTCTTTTAACACATTTTATGGTGATCAATGACCTTGAAGCTGGAAAATGTCAAAGTGAAAGTGCTTGAACATCAAAGAAAAAAATTTAATTCTTCATGAGGGTGGATAAAGGCGTGAAAAAAAGTATATTGCTTTAAAATTTGGTATTTCTCCAAACAGCTTATCAACCATAATAAAAAAATCGTGATAAGATACAAAATGATTCATCGAATTCTTATTCAAAACGTTTAAAAGCATGTGTCGATGAACATGTGGATGAGGCAATTTTGAAGTGAACAGTGCGAAAAATAAAAAAAAAAATACAGCAATGAATTGCGATGAAGACGAAGATGATGAAAATGGAAATGATCATGATGCAGAAATCAATAAACCTTTCGCATGATGAAATGCTAAAATTCATTAATTTTAATATAAAATTATTTTTTAATTGAAAAGACCGTGTATTCCCGGACAATGTTTTGTTTTATTCTTGTTTTCCTTGCAGATTTCTTTTTGATGGGTAAAATATATAAAACAAATAGATATTAATTTACAAAATAAAGGTGTGATTAATTACTTTTTTAATAATATTTAGTGTTTATGAATTTAAAATCTGTTTTGTGTAGTTTAAAGTATTTTAAAAGGTGAATCTCTAGTTAACGAATTTTCCATATAACGAACTTTTTTTCGGGATTTAGCGATTTCGTTAAATAGAGGTCCGACTGTATTTCTTTTACATCGAAGTCAATTCGAAGTCACAAATTTATCAATATATACCAAGGTTAGTTTGTTAGTTAAAGGAAATATATAGCCAAGTAATGCTTTGGTTAAAAATAACTTTCAATTAACGTGGCAATTAGTTAATCCATTATTTACCATTACCCCATTTTTAGGACGCTTGTTTTTTATTTATTTTTACCTAAGCAGTGGAACTTTCAGCTTTATTGTTGTACCTAAATGTTGATATGATAGTTGCAATCTCAATAAAAATAACTTTTCAAATTTAAAATTAAATTAATTCAAATTAAAAATTAATTGATTAATTTTAATTAAAAAATTTTAAAACATTGACACCTTTTATATTTTATTCGTGTTATGATATTATTGCAATTTTTCTTTGAAAAAAATGCAGTAATAGAGTTTTCTTCAAATAATGGGCTAACAACAATTTACATCATTTTATATAGTGGTTAACTCTTTCTTTTCTCCCGCCAAAACTATTTTGCAGTCTCGTTTCTCTCACTATTTCATTTCTGAATAGATTTTAACAAACATAACAGCACACTTTCTATCGAATCGATGCTGGGTTTTGTAATGAGGTAAATATTACAATAATACTTATTCAATAAATCCATGAGAACTGAATTATACTGAGGTTCAGTTTAGTTACTATATTGACTCCCCGTTTTGAACAAGGGTGGCGCAGAGGGGGGACCGGGGGCCTCCCGTCGGGGAAAATTTTGTACGGGGTATTCAGTCGTAGTTGATAAATAATAATCTGCCGAAAATTTGAGATCAATTTCATTACAATCGTCCCCCCATACAGCAGCAGGTCGTGCCCTCCTGTCGGGAAGACCGTGACCCCCCGTCGGGCAAACTCTAGCGCCATTCCTGGTTTTGAAGCTACACAAAGGCTATTTTGGGACGGACCTCGTATTTTATAAACATGGTCAAATGTCGAGGGCGACATTTGAGTTGCCTCTCCAAACTTCCACACCAGCGGAAGAACATTTGACCCTCGATAGCTTTAACGTGCACCAGACCCTCTTACACGATGGATCTACCATGCAATGGGGTCTCGCACCACCGACCACGAAGCCGAGACTCTGCCATGAGGCCATCGCTGTCCTCGTAAAAATAGAAAGAAAGAGTAGCCTTGCCAAACCTTTAAATAACTATGGCAATACAGTGGATCAGTGGCGAATCCAGGATTTGGGTCTGGGGGTGGGGGGGCTGAGGTATAAAAAGTTTTGTATCGTCATGTCGAACGTCAAATCTTATGGCTTATGTAAACCAAAACACTTTAACTTTACAGATTTTACTCACATGACAATAAGAATCTTAAAGAATACTACAATACTTTCGATAATTTAACAAAAAAACACGATGAAATAACTAGCACAAACATGGTTTTGACCGTGTCAACGCTGCGAATACGAGTAGAATGAGTACAAAAATGGGAAAACTTTCGAGCCTGTCAAAAACCAGGAAGAAATGTTTTAACTTTTTTAAAGGGAGATTAAGAAAAAACAGCTGTAGTGATTTTAAATAAAATAAAGAATTCTGGTCTAACTCTGGGGGGGCTGCACCCCGATAGCCACCCCCCCTGGATTCGCCACTTCAGTGGATTAGCTGAAAAATGTACGGAAGTGTATCGTATCACCCTCATTACTTTCAATGCTTTCACCATTGACAATGTGAATACAAACACAGACAGTTTTGCAAGTGAATAAGACAATAGCGTGCGAGTAGGTTTGTCTATTTCATGATATGGTGATATATTTGGCAAGTAATGTCTTGTCTAGATTAGATGGACACCGAGAGCGTGACAACATAAAGTTAATGAAGAAACTATGTCTTTCTCATATCTTCAATGCCATCACGTCTTCTACAATTCAATTGTTTGTTGATAAGCAAAACAGGAAACATTCTCATTTCCTAACAGTTAAAAAGATAATGCGTAAATACGGAATTTCGTACTGAAAATATGCATGTATAAATGATTGTTTTATATTATGTATTTAAAAATTGTATGGAGCATTACTTATGGAAGAAAGATATAAAGAGTATATAAAGAGCTGCGATAAGTTCATAAGCATAAAAAGGCTCTTTAATTTATGCTGAAGAATAAATTTTACTCTTCAGCTTTGAATATCGTTTTTAGTATGACATCTTAATGTCGCTCTTATTTTTAGACTAACTTTTGGTTTGGAGTTTGTTTGTCGGGAATATTGGTTGGGTTTAATATCAATTAAATATCTTTTGCTTAGCATAGACTTCATGGTTCTCTCAGCAAAGTATTTTTAAACTTCAAATTACTAACGTTTAATATTCAATCCTGCAGAAACCTTACATCTGCTCACCCATACACCTCCCTAATAGTGGAAGTGTGATCTTGCTTGACATTTGATCTTCAAGGTAAAAATAGAAATGATGAAAATTCAAATGATCCAATTACGTGCTGGCTGAATTGAAATTGTACATTGGCACTTTCGGAAAAATTGTGACTTGAATAAGCACGCAAAAATTAAATAAATATGTTCTTGTAACAATATAGTTTATTAAGAAACCTTTTCTGAGTATTAGCGCAAATAATAATTTCTTATCCATTCTTATTTCAGAATTTATTTACATTTCAAGAAATTTATTTACAGTCAATCAGAAATCAATCATGACATAAAAAATTCTTAATATGGCTTTGAAAATAAAATAAAACTGTACGAAAAATCACTATGAGAAATACAAGATGACCGTAATTAAACTTGGCCTATTCAGAGCACTCTGTAGCTGTAACTAAAATGCGGATTGATTTGAAAATTTGTAGATAGACAATTCAAAGGATTCGCTAAAAAATCCCCCCCCCAAAAAAAAAATTAGTTCAAAAAAATTCCTCTCCGGGACGCATTACATCGAAATACTAACAAGCTACAAATTTCAATACAAGCATCTTTTATTTATTACAGACTGTTTAGCGATGCAAAACATATTGTTCAATGTGGGGGCCCCCTCATTAAGGTGTAAAATGTGCAGGCGATGAACGGTGCGTTCAACAGCTGACCGCAGCTAATCGTCAGTGATCTGTCACACATGCAACGTTATAAGGTCCTTCAGGTCAGCCAAAGTTGCAACATTCCCCCGATAAACCACGCTCTTTAAATGAATGACCCCATAACCAAAAATCACAAGGAGTGAGATCGGGGGCCAAGACCAGCCAGCCAAGGAGTCAGAACTGAACGGTTAAATACCCTGTCATCGGTAAAATATTGCCGCAAAAACCTCCATTATGTGGCACCATCCTGCATAAACTTCTTCACTTGCAGTGCAACAATTATCATTCTTTGTACTGTCATTATGCTTCAAAATGTAAAAATAACAGTTTTAAATGCCATAATGCTTGAAAATGTTAAAATAGCCCATAGTTATTTGTTGCATGTCTTTTCAAGCATTTTAGCTGTTATGCGCCCCCTAGCGGAAATTTTTGAACTTTTTTCGCGGAAATTTGCAGCGCATGCTTTGAATTGTCTAACTACAAATTTTCGAGTCAATCCACATTTTAGTTACAGCTACAGAGTTCTCTAAATAGGCGAAGTTTAATTACGATCACTTTGTAATATTATTTTTTTTTCAAAATCGTTTGCAATCAATTAATTTATTAGATGTTTGCAAATCAATATTCTTAGCACCACTGAGGTGTAAATTTAAATACACATAATTCCGGTGCAAAATTTATTGACTGAAATGGTTCAAACCACTTCAGATAGCTCTATGTTTTTTTGAGGATGGATTTTTCATCTTTGACAGTTCTTAACAAAAGCAAGGAAAAAACGTGATTTCCACCTGAAGTGAAATATGAAGGTCAATCAGTTTCATCTCTGGGAAACGCCAAAAATTGACTCGAGATGCGTACGAGGTCATCACATGTATCAAAAACTTGTCCCAAATTCCTTTGGAGTAAAAGTAACAAATGGCAGTTCTTCAGAAACTCTCTCTTATATGGTACTTAATCAAGTATGAGTTAAATACTTTTAGTTATATTATTACAAGAATGTCGCAAGTCTTCAGGATAAATAATTTTTTTTCCAGTTACAATGCATATTGCAGCTTTTTATGTGACCTAGTTTCCTGAACAATCCATTTCATCAGCTTTTCTCCAATAAAAGAATAAGCAATTATCAGTTCTTCTGAGATGAAAAGGCACGGAAATTTGATTTTTTCTTTTACAGTTAATTTCGAAAGTATACTCTTTCTAGACATTAACAGATGTTATATCCGTGAACGTTCGCGAACATCATAGAAGCATTATGTTAACGCATCACACTGACGACAACAAAATCAAATCAATCTAAGATCAGAATTACTATTGTACGCGGAATTTACAAATGCAGCTGTGTTTGCTTTTAATCAAACAGATTATAAAAAACTGTATACTTATGTATCGTGGTAAGCAGTAAACAATTCTTGCAACTAAACAAATACCTAAAGTACTTTGTTTTCTTCATTTTTAGAATAAAAATGCACGAATTCTTATTTAAATGGTTTGGCATATGAATTTTAATAGGGGGCTATCGAGTTGCTTCCCTACTTTTAAATCATTGGAGAAGATAGTGATGAAGTTTCCACCCCTATTCTTCACACTTTATCAACATGATGACCATCATTCGCGAAATACAGATTATAGATTAAAAATCTCTCGAAACTGCATAGTCACGAAGTTTGTGGCCTGTTTTAAGATAACGCAAAATATAAGCAACATAAATATAAGAGAAATTGCTGAATTGAAAGATCCAATACAGCAAAGTATCATGGCAAGCGTAACTGCGAATATCGTCTATCATTTGGTTGCCCATTGCCTTGCGCTGTGCTTTGACATCTCGTTCTTTTTGTTCATGCAAGATGGGAAATGAATTATTAAATTGCGTTGGCGCAGCACATTTGACTTGGATCACGTCAGCATGAATCAATCGACTTCATAGGTCATAGCGGTCGGTGTTTGCCTTGATACTTATTTCACACAAAATACCGTGTCTTAATATTAAAACGAGCAACATTTGAATTTAAAGCAAAAGGTAGATTAGGATGGAACAATTTTTTTGTAGAATAGTGAAAATTGGGTAGTAAAAGTGTTAAAAAAACTGCTACACGGAAAGCAGAAACAAAATATTTAATTTTACAATATTTGTAAGTTAAAAATAAGCATGATACTTATAATGATGCACAGGTATTTAATAAACATTAAATCATATTTATGTTCCATAGCAATATATATTTGCTTCATATGTAAAACTGTGCCCTTTATATCCAATAACTATCAAACATAAAAATTGTTAATGGATGATTAAATGTCCTTTAATGCTTTCAAGTTTCGTGGAATAAGATTCAAAGGGTACGAAAGCCAATTTTAAATCTAGACCGTTAAACTTAACATAGTACTTCCCATCAATCGCCATTTGTTATTGTAAGCTCGTATGTTTTCCTATAATATGGAAAATTAACTAACCTTAACATCTAGCATCCTAAAACTAATGTCTTTTCTTACGTTATGTTTTTCCCTAACATTACTGATTTCTTTTCGTATTTAAAAGCACACTGTATTCAGTACGTACCCAGCACAGTATAAATATCGTGGGTTAATGGAGGACATTTATCTTATTGAATGCAATCAACAATTTTTAGTGAACATACCTCGAATAAAATTAGTATAGGTCTGGAAAAAATTCCTACGGTATTTTTCGTTTACGCAATGCATTGAATGTTGTTAATGTAGTTCCAAGAGCGTTTCAACTACTGGTGCGCGTTAATGCCACATTCGGTACTTGACTTTTCCTATGCGAAGAAATATAGCCTTAATAGAACTTGTAGCCTTAGAATGACTAAGGGAACTGGTAGCCATAGAAGGAATTATTTGACAAATTACTCCTTCCTTGAAACTGTACGGCTAGCTTCTGCAAAAATCTCTTCATAATTATGAATACTGACTTTTGCATTGTCCCTCTCTAAATTACAGCCTCTCACCAACTGAAAAATGTTTGAGGTGAAAAATATACAACGCGCATCAGCTTCTCACAGATGATGCATTTCATCTTAAGAGTCATTTTTAACCCTTTCACGACTAACGAGGCACATACGTCCGAAAGAACGGTAGAAAATACTTTTGGGTCATAAATTACCCTTTTACTAATAAAAGTATTTCCCATCAGTCCTGCCACGTTTTGAGAAGGAGTTTTCATTTACAGAATATGATGTCATTATCGTTGTTGCATTGTGCTTTTTTCACAGTGTTGCATCAGTTTATCTGATAACTATGCGAAGTATGTGCTTTGTTGTCGAAAATATCGTGTAATTTCAATAAAATTTTGATTGATTTTTAAATCTAAATTGCAAAACTTTTACTTTTTTCTTTGCACAATTATTCAATGAAGACTAGTGCGACACATACGCATGAAACATATATGTTTCGGTCCTAAACCAGGGGATATATTTTTCCTAAAAATAAAACACCTTTGTTTTGGCCTTCTAGTGTGCCCTACTTATAGCTCATGCTACCAAAATCATTGTTTCTTTGAAAAAAACAGCGTCGCAAAAAGGTTTATAGTACAATAAATTTCTAGGAAAAAACTTCTCTTACGTTACCTGTTTACTAAAATATGCCACTATGCGGTTCGAATAGCACTTACAGCTACCAATGTAAGCCACATATCACATTCGATCCTTGACATTTCCTATTATAAGGAGAGAAAAAACAGAAAAAAAAACTTTCTTATAAATAAACATTTTATTCTTCTTCAACCTAGACCCTTCCTATTTCTTCCAATTCTATTTTTCAATCGAAGAAGGTCCAAAATAAGCACCATCCAACAACAACGGTTGACACGCAACGGGTTAAATGGTGTTTCGCCGCTGATCCGGAACACACAAACTCCGCAGAGGGGAATAACCGTCAAGAGATGAACCACCGTTATTCCCATGGGTAACAGAGCGTGCATTGTTTTTTGTATTTCTGTTTTCGGTATCTTTTGAAATGCCTGAATTGCGTGCATGTTCTGGAGCATCGCGAATAAAAAGAGGAAGACAAACGTGACTTATTGAATGCTTTGTTTTTGGAGTTAAAACACTTCAAAAATACGACGCCGAATAAAACTACGAATAGGAAGAGCAGCGCTGTATGTTTATTTTTTAAATAATCAAATAGTTTATTGTTTGTTAGACTCATATAAATATGTGAGAAAGAGCATGGAGTTCGTAGTTAATTTGACGTCTGCTAAATTACTACAATTTATTGGCAATTTGTTTTTGTTAGCTTGACATATCATGTTGAAGATACACGAGGATACGACGTATCCTCGTCGTATAATTGGTAAACTCAGGACGACTGATTACTTAGTTTAAGAGTCTCGGTTTCCGAATCGGAGGGTCGCGGATTCAAGACCCATTCTACTAACTAAAAATCATGTACACGGGTCTGGTGCACGTTAAACGTGCCGAGGGATCAAACGTCCTCCCGCTAGTGTGATGCGGAAATTCGTAGAGGGTGGTGCCGGCTCAGCAGTTGTTCTCGTCACCGCACCTTGGTTCAAAATTAAGAGCTACATCCCCAAATAGGCCTCGTGTTGCTAATCCAATTTAGTTAGTTTAATCCCCCTTTAGCAAGCTATGCATTAGGCTTTGAAGAATAGTTCCTTGTGATTCTAATTCGTGGTCAGAAATATTCTCAATACTGACTACACAACTCTCCAGTGGCGTAGCAAGAGTAATCGTCGCCAGGGAAATCTATATTCCCTTGTTCCCTGTCCTTAATTATAGTAATTCTAAAAAAATTCCATGGTACACCTGAGAAGGAACGTTTTAACTAGAGAAACTATTCAAAGGCCACTGTCACCTCACATACAACTGAACATTGGTAGAATCAAGATACGAATTAGCGATTCTCCATTAAAGAAACTGAGCTTACACTGGCAACGGGTGTTTAAAATATAAATTTCCGTTTGATTCCATCGAATTGAAGCACCTCTTCATCATAATTATGCTGAATTTAGATAGGATTTGTAATTTTGCCTACTTACGAAGATAGGATTCAATTTGGTCACGAAGCGGACATTTCTTCGTTTGAAGGCAAACTTGATCAACAGTTCTAAACAGGGTTTCTGTAGAGAAGCAGACATGACTACACGAAGTGTGACTAAAATTATAATTGGTTGATTAATCCCAGATATAAAATCTTGGTCGAATGCGAGGATGGTTCCGAGAACTCAATCTAACAATTTCTCCATTATCAGTAAACGCATATTACCAATAAATTACCCTTAAAAGGCATACGTGCAATGGGAATTACGCTAAAGTTCTAAACTCAAAATTACTCACATTTTTTTTTTTTTAACTGAGCACATTTCGCTTCCTTAAAATTCTTCCGGTCAGCAAAATAGGAATTAAAAGTTTCTATTCCAGATTATGATGAGTGAGAGCTCATAGTAATCATTGATTAGTTCTTCGTAATCAACGCGTCCACTACAATTACCGGGGCTATAGACTTCAACAAAATATGAAGCGTACCACGATACCAAAACGTACCACGATACGAGTTGGAAATAAACTGCAGGACAAAGGTGTAGCGATGGTAAGTAGCGACTGAGGCAGAGTAAGATTTCTCTCTCTCTCTTTTTACCCCCTTCGTCACCAGTGGGATAGCAAGTGTGAATGGTATTCTAATTTTCGCCCCCCTCTTCATATCTTACTTTTAAAAAGTGACATAAAGGAACTAATATTTTTGTACCCATGGCGTCGCTTATGACTGACACCAAGGACATTTAGATTCCCCTTGCCCTCGCTGTCATTGCCTCAGGACACAAATGCCACTTTAATGTGAAATAAACATAAGGGAAAACTGCATATTCTTATATAGGTAGTAATTTCAATACGATCGTTATGAAATACATCAGATTGCATAAGATTTTGAGACCTTTTGCCTCATTAAAAAGCAATGCGTTTTTTTTTTTAATTTTATTTTGGTACTGATGAGGAGCTGGAAAATTCTCTATCTCTTTTGAGAGTACTGTCTCAACACTACTCATTCTGTGACAAATAAATAATTATTTGGATTTAAAGTAGTTAAATACAAATAATAATGTCGCTCTCCACTTAGTGTTTAACTTCAAGAGTCTGATTGCAAAAGCATGCAGTAGTTTTAACGTTAAAGTTAATATCCTGTAAAGTTTTTGGCTAGTTTTTAAGCAAAAATAAGACTGTTCGTGTGTTTATTTAATGAACCTCCGTGTCAGTTTCAGCGTTATGTTAATTTAAACTGTTCATTAATTTAAGTAATTAAACAGATTGACTCCATAATTGTCTACGAAGTCCTAATTACAAATTCTCTTATTTTCCGAATTATTAATTACTTTAATTACATGCATGTCATATGTGGTTACGTAATGCTAATTTTCAGCATTACGTGCGATTTTAATGACAAATTACTTTTGAATCTTTGTTTCTGTGAATATCTGTTTAATATCATTGAAACCGTATACTGAACGGGCGATAAGTCGGAGATGGATGGAGATGGCTTAATTTTTTTATTATTATTCCTGTCCTGTTGATATAGAGGTGATATAGCTATTCAGAAACATAGCTTTCAAAAATTGAATATTCGTTTCTCTATCTGAAAGTCAGATTTCACATGGGGCTATGCAAAAGTATACATAAATACAATAAAATAAGATTCGCAATTTTACAGCTCAAAATTGAACATAAATCTTTATTTACCATAAATTTGGTGTCAAGACCAAGTACCTACCAAATTTCATTTATCTGATTTTTTGTGTTTCTGTGTTATCTGTTTCACATACACACGAATTGACAGACAATCAACCACTGAATGAATTTGGTCCAAAATTTGATACAGATCTGCAATTTTGGTGATACAGCCATATGGCCAAATCCATGCATCTAGCTTGCTTTTTTATTTTGTTGTTGTCTACTTATCATGATCACATTCATGCGAACGAATATACGGACAGATTTACTTTCGACAGATTCCATCAAAAATTAATACATCTCTATAATTTTAATGTAAAAACCACATGCGACATTTAATCCTTCCAACTCATTTAGTTTTGTGGCAGTGCGTTCTTTTGAACCTGGGACCTTTGGGTCCCGATTCGCTTATCTTTTAACCACTAGACAAAAGGAATTCCCACTGTCCGGAGGTGGATACTGACTTATATATATCAGAATAGGATGACGCAGCACGGTGCACTACAGGAGCAACCCCCAGCTTGTTTGATATTATCTGAATATCAAGAAAGCGATAATTGTACTACCGTGTGCTGTGTGCATATGCGCAGATTGCTGTCCCAATTGTTTGTACGCAGGCACGTGCAGGCTTTGTGCTATGAAATGCGTCATAGACTTTGTGCTGTGAAATGCGTCACAGACTTTGTGCTATGAAATGTGTCATAGACTTTGAATTGGGAGACCTGCGTTGCTGATCTGATGAATGTAGCAGAAGATGGAATTGATATGATTTTTGTGCTGCCATCTATTAGTGGGACTTAAAGTAGGTGTTGCGTGTTCTTCCGGGTCACCACTATGGGGGTACCGAGTCGCGTATCTTAACCACTAGACAAAAGGAATTTCCACTGTCCAGAGGTAGATACTGACTTATATACATCAGAAGAGATGGCGCAGCACGGTGCCCTATAGTTTTTTGGGCTATTGTGTTCAGAAAGACAAAATCTAAAAAAATTTGGGGGGGGGGGATGAGGGATATCTGAAACGTGAAGACTCATCAAAGTCTCGAGTTTGAATTTTTTTAACGTTTACATACTTCATTTACGAGAAAATGACTGTGACCTTCTCGGCTCACGTTCCTTATCACATCACATTAGAAATGTCATTGGCAGGTGTATGTTATACTTTAATGGTTTATCTTTAGGTGATGAACAGAATGCCTTTACCGCGAACAAATACATTGCTAAATGCAGCTCGATGTGTTCGAATGATTTATTAAGTTTATGCAAGTTTTCTTTGTTATAATACTTTATACACTTTTTCTTATATTGCATTCAAATCTATCATAAATAAAATTTTTTATGTAATCATTTATTATTATTTCAATACAAATTTCAAACTTGAAAGATTTTTATTATGGTTCTATTTGCTCTATGAAACAATGCTGACAATTCTATTTTCCTAAAATTTAAATATGATTGGCAGTACTTTCCTCGAATGAACTTAGCTCAAAACTAAGTATACATTATGGAAATCGTTTTAAATTTTTATTTCGTGTCATTTTTTTAAACAAAAACGCTTAAAATTCATGCCACCGAAGGTCGTATATACCAAGTTACTCAAATTAAATGTCAAATTCGAAATTACGCTGTGTTAAAGGCCAAATTGGGTGTTTAAAAGAAATCTTATCACGACTTGTGAGAAATTTGACCTTTTTGCAAAATTCGAGAATTCAAGTAGAATTATACAAAGATTTTCCATTACAAATTAAAGTATGACATATGTACCAAATTAAATCGTGATGAAGCTTGTTTCACATAAAGACTGCTGTTAATATTCTTTCTTTTATACTTTAAATATGCAAAGTGGCACAAAAATATTCGTTGTGAAAATGAAAACTTTAAGTGCTTGTAAGCAATTAAGTCATCTCCTACTCATAATTTCGATATTTAAAAAAAAAAAACATGAATTCTTCTAACATAACCACGGGCTCTTAGCAATGCTATTCTTCTAATCTAAATTCTGGAGCAGGTCAGATATTATAGTTTTGAAAACAAGCGATTAAATGAAACTATCTTTTATTTAAAATATTCTGAGGACCAGTTATTTGTGCGCTTTCTTTAAAATTCTAGTGGAATTCCATACATTTGAAGTCCGTATAGCTCCCATATCATCCTGCGGTGTTTCGTTCTTTTTGGTAGTCAAATTCTCTTTCATTTAATCACTCCTTTTTCAAAATTATTTTTAATATCTGAAAATATGCATAAAAAAATGAGGAAATGACACTTGCTGAAGTGAATGAATGAGAGAGCGTGCTAAATTCTAAAAGACCATTTAGGAGTTGCAAACCAATTAAGTGACGCGATTAAATGTTAAATACAAGTTTCACGATAAAATCTAATTAGAATGTAGGTTAAGTGTAAGTTTTTGAGCAACTTAAACTTCCTACTTTTATATTCTGCTAGCTCATATATACCCGGCGTTGCTCTGGATAAAAATATTTTCAAGTCTAAGCACTTATAACACTTCAAACTTAATTAAACAGTTTTTCGCAGAAGCGGCTTTCTTTGATTTTCGTTCGTCCACTCGCGTGATGTCTGACATCCTCGACCAGCAGCAAAACTTCTCTCATCTTTTTCTCTCCGTAGTCTAAACCACCTGGCCACAAATCTAATCGTACTTGATACTCATTTTTCCTACCACATCATTGATTGCTAAGGCGACAACAAAAACCCTTTCATATCTTGGTTTTTATTGCTATTATTCGGAATACAATTCTCTTCTTTTTAGGGTTTTTGTGACTGATCTGAAAAACATCTATACACTCAATTAGGATTATTTATAAATTTGTGAAGTTAAATGAACATCACATAGACAAATAAATTATCATTGGATTGCCTTGCAAACATACTGAAATATATAAGCTAAATAAAATAGTTTTTCGATTTCCTCATCAGTCTTGTTTTCCGTCTCTCAGCTCGTTGAATTATATGCAATTCAGTTTTTATTTTTCTTCTTGAGCTTACTTGTACTGCGACTGTCTTTAATGCATTGTGGCGATATTTGCAAGATCAAATGTTTTTCTCTTTCTTTTGGGCATTTATAAAATAAGTAATTTTAGAAGTTTAAGAAAAATCACTAACTGATTAGGTTTTTTCTATAATCTAAATAAAACAATTGCTTGGAAGGAACAGGACTCAATAAACTTGCATTTATTCACTAATTAAGATCATTTAAAAATTTATGAAAATTAAGCGCGGAACATGGCATAGCAATCAAACTAACGTCATTCGATTACTGCAAGTGCATAGTAAAAGCTATGAATGCTTAGATACAAAACCGGAAGTTAAAAGCTAGAGTCAAACGTCCACAGAAAGCAATATTTACTTATAATTTTAACACTGGCAAGAAATAATAAAGCGGTTTGAATTTAATTTTATAAGTAATAGAAAACATTGTTATAAATTGTCTTAAAATGATTATTTAAATGTTAATTACAATTAGAGAAAAATTGTACTTCGCTATAGAATTAGTACCATTAAAAGATAATTCTTTGCTCATTAACCCTTTCAGGACCATCATCGCATATATGTGATCACTCTTTCCGTGCCCTACAGCCCATCATCACATATGTGTGATCGCAACTTCAACGTTTTATTTGAATTTTTAAACGGCACTAGATGGCGGTAAAAACCGTTACTTTTTCGAATAATGTTGCATCAGAGTTTTGACGCGCGGGCCTGGGGAAGCTCTACTTTCTCCCTTCGCTGGTCCTGAACGGGTTAAGATGGTTTGAATATAATTTTTTTGCGATAAATATTTCAGAAGTTACTGGGGAAAAACATCTAAAAATTAGGTATAAAAACCTCTAATTTTCGTTATTTAATTGAATGTCTTAAGAATTAACTAATTCCGAGAGTTGAAAATAGCACAGTTGACTACCCTATAATGACATGTGCAAATTTTATGTCGCTACCGTTCACTATTTAGGAGAAGTTCTTGTGATAGACCGACCGACAGAAACATACATGTATTTTCTGTTTTATATTATAGATATCTAAAACTAGAAAAAGCCCCAAGCTTGAAATTTCCCTTCTGTAAAGTGAACTTACAGGATCAAACTTTTTCAAATATAAATCTTAAAAACATTAGGTTAATTTAAACTTGTGAATGACATCATTTATATAGCTTTCAAATTTTTCATTCTTTCATCCTTACACTAAGAAAATACCACATTGAAACCGAAATCAACAGTTACATTAATCCTCTGTTTTTCCGAAATAAAGACACATTCACCTTTTGCTTAAGATGCATTCGTTAGCATATTGCCGATTTAAAAAAACGCATTTATCTGTATGTATTCAGCCGCCGATAACTCAGTTGGGAGAGCAGTGGACTGTGCGTAGTTAAAGATACGTATTTTTTCGCACTTTTACAAAAGCGCTGTTTGACTCAGAGATACAAAATATGACTAAAAAGAAAATAAATAAAACCGAAAGAGCGAAAAGCTGTTTATTTAAAAAGTTATTTATTTTAATCTCAAGCGAAATGTATTGAAGGATTTCATAACAATAATTAGAAAAATCATTATTCAGCCAGCGGGAGTTGTCTCCCTTAAACTTTATCGGATACTCCCAACACATGTAGAGAAAAAAATAAGCTAAAAGGCAGTAAAACGAACAAGAACCCCTAACGCAGAGGAGAAAAAAAATAAGCGAAATGTCATACCACGATTTTCAAAGGTCGTCCAACACGGAAGTGGAATTAGAAGCCGGCGATTACCAATAGGGCTGGGTGTAATATAACAAAAACGAAATTTGCAATTTGAACGCCTTTTTTTTAACCGATTCACACAAAAATTGGACACAAATCTACCATTAAGGTAAGAAGGCCACATACCAAATTTCATTTATCAATGTAATTTTTTAAAGAAGTTATTGTGTTCAAAAGTATGCGATTATACAGACAGATAGTCAACCTTTGACGGATATAGTCAAATATTTGATACAAACCTACATTCCTGATTATAAAAAAGTGTACCAAATTTTATCCACCTAGCTATTTAAGGTTGTGAGTTATCGCTTTCACATTAACACGGACATACAGACAGACAGACTTCCCGTGGACGGATTTTGTCCAAAATTTGATAGAGACCTACAAATTATGTGTAAAGATCACATATCAAATTTCATCCCCGTAGCTTTAATAGTTTTGGAGTTATCGTGTTCACAGACACACACACAGACAGACATAATTCCAAAATTGTGTTTTCGGACTCAGGGAGGTCTAAAACGTGGAGATTCGTCAAAATTTCGAGTTCGAATTTTTTGACGATTACAATACTTTCTCTTCGTATACGAGAAAGTAAAAATGAATTTCAGATCCTAAAATCGAAAAAAATATTTTTGCTCTTATTTTTTTCCCCTGATTTGAATCCAATAATACACATTCACTATTTGAACAAATTTCTAAAAATGCATTTCCTGAAATTAATTTGTAATTCTAATTTCGACACTTCCTTCTGCAGCTGTTCTCATCTTTTTCCAATTAATTTTTCCATCTCACACTTTGTTCATAATTATGCGTGTGGCCTAAAATCCCTGTTCAATTACTTTCGGTACTTTTAATTTTAAAATAATTACAATTTCTGAGTTAATATTGTAAGTAAAAAATTAAGTTCCCACTCAAGGTTACTCAGTTTTCTAAACAGAAGGTAGGAGCTCAGCTAAATACACTCAATCGATAAAAAAATTGCTTTTCAATTAATTATAATCTTAAGTTAATTTTAGACGAGCGCACGAGTGTTTGCTATATAAAATTGGATTTCACAGAGATAACAAATTAGTAAATTATTAGATTAAGAATCTTTCTGATAATAATTTTAAATATGAAAAAATTCGTTAAAATTTTATTTGATAGAGCAGTCACTGTGTTTTATGTACACTCATGTCCATAAATTAAGGATAATGAAGTTCAGGCAAAGAAAGAGACAGAAGCAAAACAAATTTGACTTATTTGTAAAGTCTATTTATTAAACAAAAGGTAAAGAGCAAAACAGATGCTATATGTTTGACATAAATAATAAAAATTGCGATTTTTACTCCCTGGAGCAAATTTCAAAAAAGAACCTATTTACAAAAAACAGTATAACATGGTTAGTATGATGGTTAATACGGAGTATGTCTCCCGGACGATGCAATACAGGCCTTACAACGCCTAGGCATGCTGAGTATCAAATTATCAATCTGATCTTGGGGACTATTACACCACTCATCAAGCAATGCCCTCCGAAGTTCCGGTAGACAGGTGGGAGGGGGTTGACGGGCTGCAATTCGTCGGCCAAGCATATCCCACACATGCTCTATTGGATTCAAGTCCGGTGAGTATGCTGGCCAATCCATACGGGTGATATCCTCCGATTGAAGGCATTCGTATACAATGTTTGCACGGTGAGGACGGGCGTTGTCATCCATAAACAGAAATTCAGCACCCATGGCGGCCCGAAACAAACGTACATGTTGTTCCAGAATGACATCCCGATAGATGTGGCCTGTCATCGTTACACTCTGAACATGCAGGCCAGTTCTGGAACCAAGAATAATTCCTCCCCAAACGAGCCATCCTGCACCACTGTAACTGTGTCGTTCAATGGTGTTCTCTTGGTGGTAACGGGCACCAGGCGCTCTCCATATGAAAGTCCGGCGAGAATCAGACTGCAAACTAAACCTGGACTCGTCGGAAAACATCACACAAGACCATTGTTGCGGTGTCCACAATGCATGCTCTCTACTCCAGGCTAATCGCAGGCGACAGTGAGTTGCGGTAAGTGGAACACATCTGACAGGCCTACGAGCATATAGACCAATGTGCCCTAAGCGTCTGTACACGGTCTGCCTTGAAACTGTCGTACCGGTAGATGAAGAGAGCTGACGAGACAGGTCTAATGCTGTGCTCCGTCTGTTTCTTTTGGCAGTAACTGCCAAATACCGGTCCTCATTCGGCGTTGTTACTCGGGGGCGACCTGTGCTGTAACATCTACTCACATTACCATCATCTTGGAATCGTTGCCAAAGCCTGGAGATGACACTCTGGGCGATTCCAAGTTCCTCGGATACTTCCAGCTGGGTACGTCCACATTCCAGTCGTCCCATAATTCTACCACGTAAAAAATCGTCCAAATGCTTCCTTTGTGCCATAACTATGCGGTTATTGCACTGAAAGGCTTTTAAAGCGCTTGTGAACAATTTTACTTCTTTGCCACCATTCCTTATATACCCCTCTCTTACACTCTCGTCATTGTGACGTACTATCCGCGCCATCTGGTGGTTTCCTGTAATTTGCATATTCCTCTTCAAGATGTGTGTGATAATTCTACAGGTGAAATTTTTATTTTAGAGTTCAATTTCTGTGTGATTCTGAATTATCCTTAATTTATGGACATGAGTGTACTTGAAACGGGATACCCCTCATTTTTGCAAAGATCGGCAACTTTTGGGGGTCCTTGATGTTATTCGTAAGACCAAATCGATGTCAGACAATTAAAGTTACAGTGATTAGAATTTGAGAAGCGTGGGAAAAACCAAAGGCTCGCGCGACTCGTTATTTTAAAGTAGGAATGCTTTTACGTTTGAAATAAAGTAGAAGCGCGTTTATTTTTAAAAATTCAGCAACGTTAAAAAGGTTTTAGTTTAAAGGAGAAGATAAATTGAGTTTGTCAAATACATTTATTATTTTTGCTGAATATCTCTGATTTCATCTTCGTTCAGGCAGCAGTCACCAAGTCTACAAAAACCTTTTGACGGAATTCTACTGTCAGTTAGAATTTGCAATTATGGTAGAACCCCGCTAATCCGCACTAATTCGGACCGGTGCCTGTTCGGATTATAAAAAATCCGGATTACCCGAAATTCCGAAGCAAACAAAAGCGAAATTCTTCCGCTTATTAAATGTATCCCAGGCTGTGAAGACGAACTGAATCCACTGTAACTTATAGGTTGTCTCGTGATACTGAAGCCAATCAGTTATATACAGATGAAGAAATCCTCTCTTTAGTTCAGAATAAGCCACAAGATGACTGATCTAGAAGAAACTGATGAGCCAGAGAATGTTCTCGTTTGCCATTCTGAAGCTGCAAATGCGCTAGAAATAGCACTGCGATATATAGAGCAGAGTGAAAATGCGACATCAACAGACACTATGTTTATGAAACCTTGGTATAATATTGCTTCCACATCGAGAATAACATCACTTCGTCAAACAAATCTGACAAATTTCTTCACCCCAAAAGATCGTTAATGTAAATGTGTGTGTAATTTGTTAATGTAATGTGTTTTTATTAAATGTAAATGTGATGATCCTGTGATGTAGATGTGTATGATGCTTGAATTATTGCTTTAGTTTCTTCAATGTGTACAAAATTATGCATGCTGAAAAAGTACTTTTTTGTTTTTAGTATGTATATTTAAATCTTTTCAGGTAATCTTTTCAATTAAATATAATTCTCGAAAATAAAATCGGTTCTGATTAACCGGAATTTCGGATTAGCGGAAATATAAATCTACTGCAATTATTTCGTGATAGAAACTTGTTATCTAAACATCAGTAAATCATCCGTTAGGAACTAGAAATCTGTAAAATAATTTTTACTATTTATTGTAACGACTCAAAATTAATTAAGTTTAAACTGACCGAACCTCGAAACTATAGTTTTGGACTTAGTGATTTTTGCTGAAACGACGACGATTTGATCTTTTTAATTTATTGCTGGATGTATGTATTTGAGTTTCTTCTTCTCTATTGTTCTGCAACTTCCCTATCTTCTGCATGAATAAACTTTTTTTTGTCATCCTCGGAGGCTCATCGCAAAAATATGAATATTTTTAAATTAAAAATTTCAGTCATTCCAATTCGAGTTTAGTTTAGTTATATTAACGTCCCGTTTTGAAGTAGCACGAGAGCTATTTCGGAGGGATCTCATCCAGAGCTCAGATGATGAGGACGACACCTGTCATTCCAATTCGAGAAAAATCTGCTTGAATATCCATACTCAATCCTTAACTCATTATCCTATTCCATCTATATCGCGAGAATCCTGTGCTACGAAGTTGTACCTTGGCCTTTTTCATAATTTGTCGACAATGGAATTTGTTCCAAATCTTCTGGGAAAGGATATTCGACATTTCCGCTTGGACGCGACAACGTCCTTTACACGTCGATCTGAAACGAGGCTAACAGTACTCATAAACTTCGACCTTATATCCAGACATTTAATCAAATGACAATAGTGTTTCTGCTGACCGTGAGATTGGCGGTTTCCGAATATTCTAAAAGAGGAACATTTTCCATGCATCGTTGCTTCAAAGGTATATCATTCTCTTTTAATTTTACCTCAAAATTCCATTCAAGAATTGAGCAAAATTTGAAACAATTATTAATTTGGCAGTATTATCGATTGTTCATTTTTGGCAGCGTTATGCAAGATAAAAGTAACCAGACGCTCTGGATTAGCCGGGGTGTACCTGAATTTTAACTATTTGCCCAAGACTGAATTTTTTTTTCGAAATTGAATTAAATGTCCAAGATTGCTCTGAATTTTTATTATAAATACATAGCGCATATTAAAATGATCAACTAGATTAATTTATAAAAGTTCAAAAAGTAATGTAAAAGTAAGGTGACCAACCGTCCTCCTTTAGTGAGGACAGTCCTCCTTTTGTAAACTCTGTCCTCCCTCGTAAAGTGTCCTCCTTTTCGATACTTGAAATTAGAAGCCTGAATTATATATATTTAAATTCTGAAAAATTAACACAGTGGGAAAATTAGCACAATGAAACTGATAAAAGAAGGCTGGAAATATTCAGCCATTTCAAAAATGAACATATTCCATGCGAAAATTTATTTATTCTTGTTCAAGTTTTGTTGTACTGCCCTGGAACTAATGCAGCAGTTGAAAGATTTTTTTCAATTGCTAATGATTTTTGGACATGTGAGAAATCGAGATTGAATATTGACACCCTATCTGAAGCTCTTGCCGTAAAACTCAATATGAAGGATATTTTTTGTTCAGCTATTTCCAATATATTGTTAGAAGATGATATAAAAAATTCATTCTATGGAAAAGTAATCATTTAAATGATAATTAATAAGCTTGTAAACATAAATGCAATTTAAAATGCTACAAATGTTTTTATTATGCATTTATCATATTGTAATGTATTCTGTATTATTGTTGCAATAAAAAAATTTCTTTTATTAAAGATAGTTTTTCTTCTATTTATTTGCGTCCTCATTTTCATTGTAAAAAAGTTTGCCACCTTAGTAAAAATGACTTCTCATTTCAAACCTTTAAACTGACTAGACGACCCCAGATAGCGATTACATCCTCAATTTTTGACTCTGCCCGAGACTGAATAACTGTTTGGAATTCAAATTAAATGCCCCTGTTATATTTTCACGTTTTACCCTTATTAATAATTACTTCATGTTAAAAAAGAAGATGAACTAGATTTAATTTTTAAAAAGTTAGCTTTTACAGAATTTGTTTCTCAACTTTTACTGTACACATAATAGAATCACCTTACTGTTGCTTATGTGGATAATCATCCTGAAGAGAAAATAGTAAAAGTAATAGAAAAATATATTATTCATGCTTCCTTATCTCTTCCTGCTCTTTTGTTGGAATGGTTTTAATAACTAACTATTTCATTGTCTCTGAATTTATTTATTTACTTATTTTTTTTCCAGTAGTCCCTCCCCATACTCTAGCCAGCGTTCCAGATTGAAATTCAAAAAATTTTATCTCTTTAGTTCAGACGACAACAAAAAGGAACAAAATTAGTTTTTAAGATGCTTTATTTAATAAATTTAATATTTCGTGGACTAAAATGATGAGTACACAATTTTATTTCAACTGTTTTCAAAAATCTGAACATTATACTTGCAGTCGTTGAAATTTTGCTCTCCGGAATATATTCCGATGGTGATGTTTCTTTTACACAAATTTATGGTGAGTGACTGATTTATAGACATGATTCAGAATTATATTTAATAAATATTTAACCGACTGGCGAATAATCAGCTGATCTCTCGGTTGGCAAACAATTTTAATGCGACTCATTGCATTGTGTTAACAGAATTTGAGTGTTTCATCAGTTTTAATTCTCTACAGAATAAATTTATCGCATAGTCTCTTTCCTTCTTTTCATTTTAATGCCACATTGTTTCGCTGATAAGCTAATCGCAGGAAACTGCTAACACTCATCCTAGTATTATTTCCTGTCTGTTGAATTTAAATAGTGGGAAATATATTAACCGAAAAAGATGCAAAATGCCCCATTACTTATAAATATATATAAGTGCGATATTTACAAATAAAATTCACTTAGCGACAATATATGTAAAAAAAATAAATCGGAGGCGGGAATATGAAAATTAGTAATAAAAAGACTAGATTTGAAAGAATATTTACATTTCTTGGGGAAAGTAAGTGACAATATTTGTTGAAAAAAAACGGAGCCGGGCATATGAAAAAATATGGATCCTAAGGCCTCACGTGATCTCACTTCTCTCCGCCCGGGAATATCCCATTATTCAAGATTGCCCGTGCAACGCCGGGCCATGCAGCTAGTCCTAGTATTATTTCCTGTCTGTTGAATTTAAATAGTGGGAAATATATTAACCGAAAAAACTGCAAAATGCCCCATTACTTATAAATATATATAAGTGCGATATTTACAAATAAAATTCACTTAGAAGAAGAATTAGTTATAATTTTTCCATAATTTTATTATTGCTATAATTGTATTACCATAATTTTATTATTACTTATAACTTTTTTTATTTCTCAAAAAAAATTATTATACCAATAATATCTCCTAAAGTTTAGCAGGAGTGTTTTCTCCCCGACTTTCTCGTATACTTGCACAATATGGCATGTTTTGTGCTGAGCTTCATAGTATGGTGCAGATAATCAATTATGCATTTAGAACCTTTTCCCTTTAGTATTGAATGATTGATTGATTAGATTGAGTGTAAAAATTGATACAAATCTGCAGTTTTAGAGTCAAGACCACAAGTTTTTGAATTATCTCGTCCACATGCACACGAACAAATAAGCAGACATACAGTATGTACTTTGCTAGATTTAGTCCAAATTTTGACACAGATCTACAATTTTTATGTCAGAATAACATGCTAAAATTCATCCTTCTAGCTCGTTGAGTTTTTGAGTATCGTTTATACATAATCATGAATCGACAGACAGACGGATAGTCAAACGGTTGAAGGATTTAGTCCAAATATTGGCACAGGTCTGCAATTCAAAAAGATCTGCAATATGCCATATATCATCTATTTGGCTCATGGTCAGTGTTGTAGTGGAAAATTTTTCAGTGGGGGAACGCTAAAAATTCCAAAATTTTATGTACACTTTTTTCTGCAAATAACATGTGTTATAGAAACTTTTGTTTTTAACTGCATTTGGTTTAAAATTCTCTAAATTATAACCACTATAAAATAAAGTTTTTCCCATTTAATTTAAATTCCTAACATAATTTAATGCTAACTAAAAAGCAGTTATTACAAAATGCAAACATCATACATATGTACAAATATATTTACAAAAATTCAAAAAAAATGTTTTCATTCACGACGTCAACAATGTTTTCAGTCAAATATGCCTGCAGCACTGCAAGAAATGATACTGCACACAGAACTTTTACTTTTTAACCAACTTTAAAAGAACAAAAAAAAAATTTACAGTACATGAAAATTCTACAATTAATAAAAAACTGCAAAATTGACGAAAAAATGGGATTTCATCGAAAAACCAGTGGGGGTACGCCATTCCCCCGCGTACTCCCTCCACTATACCCCTGCTCATGGTGTTCCTGAGTTATCATGTTCAAATGAACACTGGTGGACAGACAGACAGACTTCCCGTAGGTGGATTTTGACCAACATTTGGTTACAAAAAAACTACAGTTTTGGGTTTAAAAACCTAATACCGAATTTCATATGTCAGTTCTTTCTATTTTTGAGTTATTTTATTCCCAGACAGACCGATAATAGTACAAAAAAATTTTTTCGGACGATTACAATACTTTTTTTCTATACTCCGTTTATGAGAAAGTAAAAAAGGATAATTTCCCTTGCAATATTTCTGATACGCAAATCACGGTCATGGAATGACAGGTATTTTCTATATTTTCTTTCTTGCACGATGTATTTGAACATAATTACATGCGTTGCACGTTTTACCGATAAATATGCATGCTACATTCGTAAGTATTTCAAAATCATAGTTGGTATATTTTCAGTTATTGCCCGTGGAGTAGACTTAGTCTAGACATCTTAATTATAAGGCGCATGATACACTCACCCGACAGGATTCAGACTTTTTCTTTTGATTAAGAGTTCAGGCTAATTTCTGCTGCTGCTGTCAGTATGGAAAATTTTTGCACTGCAAGATCCGATTGTTTTGAATAAAATCTTGCTATAAGCATAAATTTTGAAAAAACTATCCTTTCCGATTATTCTTTATTCTATTTAAGTTTTTATAAGGTACATGTAGTCAAATGTTATTATCATAATAATATTTATATTTTTCTGATTTCTGTTTGAACGTCGGTATCTTCAAATTTTTTTAATCCTAATCATGTAGTCAGCCGTTTTTTAAAAGTAGGGGATTCGCAAGCTACCCCCCACCTGGTTTACATTTAGATCGGTGTCAAATTTTCGATTCCATCTATCAAAGGAAAGAGGTCCAAAACCAAATTCGATTTTCTTCACTGTACTACAAAGCTGAACACAAAACATATCATACTTTGTAAGTATATGAAAAAGTCGAACAATCCCGCTGGCTATAAAATGAGTTTTCATTCAGTCAAGTACTTCAGTATACAAATATTTTCGAATGAATTTTATTGTGAATCTGAAGTGGGGCTAAAAGTAGTCTTTTCATTAACGTTGAGATAGATAATATTGCATCAAGTTATCCGTGACTTAAAATACTTAGCATAAGGAAAAAACCAGGGGTTACTGAATGCTAGAAGTAAGTTTCAAGTGTTATTGATTAAGTACCCTTGCAAGTACTACTGTAATCAGGAAATGGAGAAGAGAGGACAGAAGTGCCGTGAATCGTCTCGTAGGGGGGAAGAAACTTTTATAATATAGAGACTAAAAGTTTCTCACTGTTAAATTCATGTTTAGTCTAACTGAAAAGTTTAAAATATGCTAAATCGTTTCCAGAAATAACCTACTTTTGTACTGTAACTGGAACATTTCAAGCACGCATAGCACATAACTCCTTCTACCAATTAGCCGCACGATTTGAGTTTCAAAGTTCCTCAATTCTACAAACACTGAAGGGTAATCTAAAAATAATATAAAGATCAATTTTTAAACAGTCATTAGTTTTTACATGGGAATAGTTATGATATTTTCATCCTTAAGCTTCGATGACTTTCTACGGTTGTGATTTGGTTAATATATTGGTTTTCAGTCGTTTAAGCGACTTATCGGAAATTTATTTCTCATTGTATGATTTAAAAACATGCAACAATCGAAACTACAGAGGTACGTAAGTTTGTGTTAGTACAGTAGATTGCATCGTGTTTGTTAGGAACACTGCTTTGTCCTTACAGCCTGTTATTTATTCATAGTGAATATTAAAATCAATTCACCAATAAATACTTAATGAGCAAAGTTCTGAAATGGAACCCGTTTATGGTAAGTCTGTCTACCTGTCCATCCTCGTGCATGGGAACACGATAGATCGAAACACAATGAGCTACATAGATGAAATTTGGCATATAGTTCTATCACTAGAATTGCAAATCTCTGTCAAATTTTGGATCAAATCAGTTAAATGGTTTACGTTAAATGGTTACCTTCTGTCTAAACGTGTGTGTGTGAACGCGAGAAGTTAAAAACGTAATGAGCTAGCTCAATGAGATTTGGTATGTGATCTTTTCATCATATTGTAGATCTGTATCGAATTTTCGATCCAATTGGTCAAAAAGAAGAGGTCCAAAATGCACGCCCGAATCTCTTTCTTGTACCAATACTCTTTGTGTAGGAGAAAGAAAAAAATTAGTGTTTTTAATAAGAAAAGGGAGGGGGATGGTCTTTGGGGGCCCGGCATGACCAGAATCACAGATACAAAGAAAAAAGTCCTAGGATGTGATTCGGCTTGTCAATCTAAGCCCCGCCCCTTCACCCTCACCATAAGAAGGCACTTTCTTCGATTTCAAAAGGAAGGTACACTGCATGGGAGCCTTAAAAGCGACAAATTTAACTTCTTGGAAAAATAACAATTTCATTTTCTTCATTTTACCTTTTTCTCCCAAATTTTACCTTAGTAAATAGTATGTTCTCCCTAATATGTACCACAATTTTGAATTAAAAATTACAAAGAAAAATGGATAAGCAAAAAATGATAGTCAGCATGAGGAAAACTTTAAATGTCCCAAATTTTTGTTTATACCGTAAAAATGAAAAGCGCTTTTAATCAGTTACTTACGAAAATCATAGTTATATGGCAAATTCCCGACTTGTACTATGCTTGCAAATGTGTCCAATCATTTCAGCTTTGATATTTTAAAATTTTAAGGAGAAAAAGTTTGACTTTTAGTCAGGAAGCATTGGATCAGTGTGCATCGATGGTCCTAAAACTTTATAAAACGGAAATGCTTTTCTGAAATACCTAATAGATTAGATTAGCTTAATTAGATTAACTCCCTTTGTGTAGTTAAAGATGGCTATATTGCGACAGGTCTCAAAATTTTGTACCACAATCAGATTACTAGGGCGATGCATGAACTTTCACATCACACCAACGGAGAATGTTTGACATCGATAGAATTAACGTGTTCTAAGTCTGCGTGTATAGGATTAAAATAGGATTTTCTTGAATATGTCACTAAAAATTAAATTTCAAAGATATGCTAATAATGTGCATTGACAATGATTTATAGTGCAAAAATCAAAACGATAGATGTTGTACTAAACTATTGATTACTCAGTTTGAATAATTTTGCCGCTTTTCTATAAAAGAAGATAAAGAGAATAAAAAATAAGTTTGGGAGAGTGAGGTAAAACAGGGTACCTTCATTCTGGCGCTATTACTTTTTCTTTCTAGTGGACAGATTCTGAATTATACTCCACTAGTCAAAAAGAAAGAATGGTCATAGTGGCCATGTTGTTGCTGCTGAATTCACTTCGTCTGATAAGGTTTATTTATTTCTAGACGTCAACTCTCTAATATTCGTTTGTTTTTAACCTTTCCTTACTTAATAACCATTTACAATTGTAAAAACTATATTAAGTCCAGGCTATTATATGTTTGTTAAGGATTTATACCTTATCAGACAATTGAGATTTAGTCCAATAATTGCGTGGTTCGATTTCGTTTTTATGACATCTGTACTCAGGGTAAACCGAGAACTCCAAGTGGTGCAAGACCGTGCCAGACAGTATTGATGATTCTTTCGCTGAAAACTATAAAAACATATCAGACGTTGATTGTTTATATTTGAATGATGTATTTTCTAATTTAAATAAATGCAAAGGGTAGATCCAATGTAGAAACTGCCTTAGCTGGGCGCACGAAAGCCGCAGTGGCGCGGAAAAAGACAACTGGTTTTACGTGTGTATTTTGTAATTAATATTTATAAAATGTCATATAAAATAAAAATGTCTGCTACTTTTCCGCTGAAAATCTAGTTTTCCTAATTTCCCTAAAGTTAACATGTGTACCCGGTTTAACTCCATTAATAAATTTTGACAAGCTCTATGTCGAATAGTTTAGCTACAACAGGCCTTTGAGTCTTAGCTACCGTGACCTACGAGATAACTAGAAAGTCACGGTTTTACTCCACTTTCCCCTACACTGTAAGTCTTCAATTGATTATCACAACAAAAAATCGCAATACATAAAAAGTATATTTTTAAATAAAAAAAGTTTCATCATTTATTTCATTCTACAAATACAGTTGTATTACTCATGAACAAGAATGAAAAAGCTTTAATGAAAGTTCTGAATGGATGTTCTATTTTAAGCTTCAAAATGTAGAGTGATATGATAAGAAATACAAGTTATACAAATACGTTCAAATTTGTTATCAGTTTCGGACATAATGGATTTGTTTGATAAGAGACCCTCTCAGAGTCACGTCGACACACTTTCTCTCAGACGATTTTTTCCCCATCTAAATTCTGAAGTGATGAAAGTTTATCTTCCAACCATCAGTATTCAATTGGCCTTCAGAAACGGATTCAAAATATACAATAAGAAGACATTAAAAAATTTTCTCTGCGAATTTATATAACCGTTTCGATAAGAATAATTTTTTACTTATTTATTTTTTCATTTAAGAATGTTGTTTAATAAAATTTAAAGAAAGACACTTGACGAACACATACTTTGAAATTTGTTCAATTAGAAAGATATTATACAATCACTAAAGTCAATAAGTTATATATTACAAATAATTTCTTAATATTTACATTTTTAACTACATAAGAATATGAATATCATATCTGAAAAATAATCAAAAATTATTTCATTAATACAGTTGCAGATGATATTGAAATTGCTTTCCAAATATTTTCTAACTATTCAATTTAATATAGAGCAAATAAAATCTTGTTTCAAAGTTTTACGTTACTTTTTTATGTAGCATTCATATTATAACATCAAAATCAGGAAATACAGATTAAAAATGCATGCATATATTACATTCATTTGAACTATTGTACTGCTCGAATTTGGTCGATAATTCAAATATACAGCATGTAAAATCGTGCTTCGAAGGTTTACATTGCCGTCTTATGCAACATTCACATTATAATACTTTTACTAAACTACAAAATCAGAGAAGGCTAATTAAAAATGCATAAATTTTATTCATTTGGCCCATTTTACTCGGCGAATTTCGTTTTTCAATTGAATTTCAATTTTCATTTGTCACATGATATAGTTTTAAAAACACCCTTTTGTAAATGCACTAAAAATATGAAATAATTTTTTTTCAAAAATATGAACGTCAAAAAAAATTGTAAAAGTGTGAGACGGTGATAGAAATACTCTCAGCATTTTGGAATTTTAACTGTAATATTTTATAATATAATTTAATTTTTAATAAATATTTATAAATTTTCTTTTTTTATGGTATTCATTGCGACTTTCATCTTTGAGAAACAATCTCCAATGTTTGTGGTCATAATCTTTATAGTATTGCTTTCATCGCCTCATGCTTTTACGATTTCGTTTTGATGTTCAAATTTTTTTAATTTTTATTTTTAGCACATAAATAAAAGCGGGTATCTTCATTATTTTCTAATCTTTCATATATTTCATAATTCATTATTAAATTATCATGAAATCTTAAAATCGATTTTTCAAATTCACTACCAGATGGCACCACAGCATATGGTAACAAAATTTAATTGAAATCAACCGATTGACTGATTATTAAATTTTTAAAATATTAGAATATTGCATTGTCATCGGGAACACATAACTGAGCAAAATTTCAGAATTCTCATAAAGAATTCACCCGCTGTGACTAAGCACCTGGGTATAATGGACGACCGGGCCACCGCGACAATAATACGGTACTGTGATTTTCAGAGAATAGCACTCATTACGACACTCGGGCACACACCTCTCCCCAAGAAGGTGCATCCTGTCATCGGCAATGAGCCCGTTAATCAGGCAACCTCAACATTATTGTACCCCAGGAGAGGCGAGAACCTGCTTACCGTTTCGAGCAACTTGTCATCCACATTAGTAATGGCGGTTATTGCGAAAATAACCGGTTTTCGGTTATTCAGGTTTTTTCATCTCCGGTTTAATCTGGCGATTATAACCGCTCAAAATAACCGGTTTGCGGTATTTTTTATAAAAAACAAACGCCGTTTGTAGACAAAATTTTTTATTAATATTGTATTTAAAGGAAATCAATCCACTGGCTAATATTTGTCTGTTTCATAAAAACTCTTTTAGTAATCCATTAACCAACAGACGCCTCGAGGAATCGGTTGTCGTTGATTGGATGAAATTCAAAGCTTCATAACTTGGTAAATTTTAGTCTAATCGATCCTAAAATCGAGCCCATCTTCCAATCTGGTTTTTTTACCCGGTTATTGGATTCTTAAAAAAATAACCGAAAAAAACCGGTTAACCGAAACAGAAAAAAAAACGGTTTTCGGTTAAAACCGGTAGGTTTTTCCCGTCCCTAATCCACATACTTGAGTTGCCCCGGGGGCGAATTAGTGTTATAAATTAAAAAAGAATCTCTTTCTATTTCGAAACACATATTTATCAATGTGTTTCCGCTAGCTTCTGTGTTCCAGATTTGGCTGTTGGCAGGGTAATAACTCCATTTAAATTTCAATTAACTTATTCGTGATTTTAGATAAATGATAAAAAAAAAATGGATTGAAATGATAGAATACTCCAAGGAGTGAAGTATATGCACTTCTAAATTCAAGATAAAATAGTTTTTTAAACTTGAAAACATAAGATGGTGTTCACTTCTTTATTGCATATCTTAATATCATTCATTATAAAATGAATATCATTCATTTTTAGTAGGTGTGTCTAAATCTAGATACTGTCTTTTTGCTGTCATGAGACATAACATGTTATCCGTACATTCTTCATTGAAACCTTTTGTTAAACTTCTTGTTTACCATCTTGTATTCGTACAGAAAAACAACTAAGCGCCCCACCCACAGAAGTCACTGAAATCCTATTGAGAAAATCCATGGCGCTGTCTCAAGGTCAGTCATAAAAAGACGGACATACCTAAATTGAAAGGAAAATATAAAGCATTGTACTTATGAAGCATAAATGTCAGAGATTTGTTTACTTGGAAAAGACTGACATTGATATCACATTCTTTTCTCGAGATTTAAGAACATTGGTTTAACACGTTATCATTGTTGTAGTTTTATAGAGGCAGTTTTTATCTGAAGCGCGAAACAAGTGTTCAACTACGGTGCGAGCGACTTCTCTTGTGAAAATTTATTGAAGCAGGAAATTCATGAGATAGAATACTCTTTTAATAATAATATAAAAGGAGTTTTCATATCATAGGAGAAAAGGAGGAGCATATAGGAGAAATTATAAGAGTAAAAGTACTTAATTATCATAGGATAATTAGCATAAAGCATAAAAAGGATAACTGAAGAGGGTATGCTTTAGATATGTAAAAATATAATCAAAAATTTCCGATAAGGATACATTTAAAATACGCGCGCATTCGAACAGCTCGCAAACACCTTTCAGAAGCTCGCAACATTTATAGACATGTGGAAATGATTCATATTTCATTTTCTTTTATTGCTTGTAATTAAATCCTTTTCTAATGAGAAAAGAATTTTTGGTTTGGCTATTCTCCAAAATGGTGACTATAACTAGGCAAGGATCGGCATTAGTTTTGTTTTTTAAATGAAATTTCAACTGCAAAAGAGCTTCAAATGTTGTAAAAGCTCTTAAGGAGACAATTTATCAAATGCAAAAGATTTTGAATAATACAAAGTTTGTTCAAAAAAGTAGGGAATCATGAAAATTAAATCTAGATCTGATCAACCAATCACTAATGAGAGCATGTCGCATTATCAAATTAGAGATTTAGTGATTAATGATCGTATTTTAACAATCATGCATATTATTGGTCATATACTTAAAAAATCATTATTCAATCACTTTTGAAAGATCATCTTAATATACAACGTGTATCTATTTGAGATTTTCTAAATTCGTTTAATTTTTTTTCAAAAGTGACAACATATTCAAGTGGCCCAGAAGACGTGTTCTCAACGGTTATTCCTTTTTACAGAGCATTATCGGCGGTAATGAAACATAGATATGATCTTTTGATATGGAAACAGTTCAACAATCAAGTGAATGGCATTCGAAAGACAAAAAAAAAAATGTCAATGTTGGCCAAAAATCAAGATATCGTTGGTTGTTATAAACTGCCGCAATGCTGTGCACCGGTTGTACAAACTTCTAACAATGAATGTTTGGCGCCGTTTGCGTTAAACGCTTCATAGAGAACGGCTAAAATTATAAGAAAGTAACTCGTGGATTGATTTTTCATCACGACAGTGTACCTTTCCACTATACAGAATTCACATTCAGTATTCAACAGCTCTGGGACTAACTCCTTATTTGCGTGATATGGAGCAGCACGAATTACTTCCACATATGAAATTGTTTCTTCGTGATCATCATTTTGAGTATAATTATACATAAAAAAAGACTTCTTGCAAGTCTGGGCAGGATTTCATAAGCAAATTACTGAAATTTGTTTCGAGGATTGGAAAAATAGTTAGAATAAATGCATTGCTATTGGAGGAATTCTAAGTAGTGGAGTTCTAAGTAGTGATAACATTGGTTAATAAATTTTATTCTTACGTTTCAAGGCACCAGTCTTGGCAATTTTTTTTTTATCTTAGTGTATAATACACTGCATTTATGGTGAACAAAAGCAGCCTACCTTTGAATCACTTCACTGTATTAAATTCCGAAATAAGAACCTGGTACTTGCTTTTCGCCAAGGTAAAATCAAATTTTCTCATATACAGAATTTGAGAGATATAATGAACTAGCAGTACGCCCACGGCATTGCCCGTGGAATCAGGACTTTAACAAAATGAAAAAAACGCCCACAATGACATGAAAAAGTTTTTAAAAAAATCAAAACAAAAGATACACATTATTTGATCTTCCTGCTTATTTTTTTCGCGCTACAGTACAGAATACGTTAATCCAAGACAATATTACAAAATTGGAGCGTGAAAATGATTATTATACAGCAAGCAAAATATAAAATCGAATCCGACAATAATGATAGAAATAATTCATTCAGGTGAAGGTCATGACGTATCCTGTGTATCCGCCAATCAAAATTGACAGCAAAGTTCCGAAGAAGTGCCGCACGAGGAACTCGATCGAGAAAAATAACTCTCAACGGCCCAGAAAAAAATTAATTTAAAAAAAACGGGAGAAGATATTTTAATCGTACTTGTTTTAAATCCGACAGAACTGTTCTAGTTATAAGCTGAAAAAAATTGAAATATATAGTTAATGAATAATATTGAATAGTGTTATTAGAAAATCGGATGCAACAAATTTAAAAACAAAACTAACATTTAGATGGCAAAACTGATTATTTTTTTAAAAAATTCTCAAAATTCAGTAAATTACGTTAGAAATTCAAAACTAACTTCATTAGAACGGAAATCGCGTGCTTTTTCGATGGTATATCTATTTTTGTCGTACAATTATTCGAAACTATTCTATTGAGAAATTAGTGCGAAAAATCAACCAGAACAACACAAAACATTAAATAAAAAAATTAAATTTTAAATTTTAAAATTTCGGCTTCGGGGTGCATTTAGTCACCATTACGACTACCTGTGTGCCAAATTTCGTGGCTGTAAGTGCGATAGATTCGTCTGGACATCGCAGATAAACACACACAGACACACACACACACAAACATTGCCTTTTATAAGTATAGATAATTTACCATCAGAAAAATGAGATCTTTGTTCTGTCTGTTTTTCGAGAATTTTTCGCTAAAGACCATGGTCCCTATTTTAGATTTTCATAGGCTTGCGGAAAACAACTTTTATTTAATTTTCCATCTTATAAAGGGATGATCTAGAATAAATCTCTCTGCTGATGTATACTTAAAAAAGGAGTTATTTTCTTGCCAAGAATCTGTACTATACAGAGCAGAACTTTTTGTTTTTTTACAAGTATGAGCACTGACCTGTTCGATTAATTGTTACACATCGGTCGACATGAACTACCAATCTCTAATTCAGCATCGAATACCGTCAATCGTGATCATGTATGTTAAATGAACTGCAACGTATAGTGTAATTACATGCTTTGCTTCAATTCACAAATGATGGAAAAACACTTTTTATATTGTATTTTGTGGTAAACCTTACGTAATTTGTTACTAAAATTACTCGTTCGAATCTCTGCATATAGATAAATGTTTTTTCTCAAGTGGCATGTTACGAGGACAGTGAACTCACTGATTCTCAAAGCTGCGGTAGCCATAAATAATTTGAAATGAGCTTATTATTATAGAATTTTCAGATTTGTAATACAATCGAAACTATATATTCGTTATGAAAATAAATATTATTTTTGCTTGTTGACAGTTAAAATTACATGCTTAAATCGCTTAAACTCGCTTTGCATTACTTCAAATTTGTCTGCATAGTAAACCTTGAAAATGCGGAGGTTACTTCATCAAATACATTGCTAGCCCGACAAAATCGCGTTCCGCAAATTTAACCCCTTAACTGTTTGATTTTCTCTACTGTCTAGTTAGATGGCACTTTCTGTTTTGGGAATGTGTTGTCGTATTGATTCAATCTAGAGTCCATAGAACACTTGAAATGTCAATGAGTTACTCTTCATTCTTGTACGAATGACGTAATTTCAGACTATATGTGTAGAAATGCCATAATTCGATGCACCAGTAAACGAGTGCTAAACAGTTAAGTGGTTCGCTCTTTATGGAAAAAATGTTTGGTATAGTTTAAAATTAAGAAAGTTGTATAATTTAAACAAACGTAAATATTATTATAATTCAAGGGGGATATGTTAATTGAATGGATTTTTATTACTGTTTGATAAGTAGGAACATGATACAGTTATTTTATTAAAAACTATTGATTTTTATTTGGGACAGTAACTCACCGCAGTAAGAAGCGCAGTTTCCCTGCCTCTCATAAAGTAGTAAGGTAGAAGGTAATTTAGAGTACCTTATTTTACAATATTTTTCGTTTAATTGTTTTTACATATTATAATACACAAAATCCACTTGTCTGCAAGTTTATTTTTAATTAAAACAAAACATCAGTTGCGCCAAAAAATTTTTAAATCTAGTAGCTTCTGGAAAAATTATACCTGCACCAAAGGATTTTTAAAAAACGCTAAACTCTAATTTTTCAATAATTTTTAAAGAATGATACAAAATTTAATTAAACGTTGCAAGTGGCAGTTTGGAGGAAAATGAACAAAAATGATATAAAATATATATAATATTTCCATTTAATAGAAATGGCAACACAAAAGACGAAATAATCTTTTCAGTATATGGAAACATAGTTCTTAATTAATAAAAAAATATTTAATTAATCGTTTTGAAATATTCTCTAAAACCTCCCTTATGCCTCGTAGTATAAATGAGCAAAATTTGAATATATATATATTCAAGGGTTTGAATTTTTATATCTCACAGGCTGTTTATGAATTTTCATTTTAATGCAGAGAGATAAATCAAAATACGGTCCGTCGAAATCCAAACATTAGTCATAACACAGGTTGGAACAAAATGACATTACATAGTCAGAACACCATTTTTTATAATAATATAGTTTGCAGAGCTGCAGTAGATGAATTCATAACTGATTTGTTTAATGCGGGCAATGATCGTCACAATACCTGTTCAATCAAACCTTACTAAATCTTCAAAATTCACACTCGAGTCACCTCCCCATATTTGTATATACGATCGCTTCAAAACGAAAATAATAAGACGATGAACTCCCACAGATTGCCCACGGATTTGCAGGAAAGGTCAAAGATCTTTCTCATTTCATGTGAGATGCTCTGCGTTTTCTCCCATGCCTCACGACTCTGCGCTGTATTATCACTACGAAAATAAAGGCGTACCTCGATTCACACACAACAGGCTCAGGTGAATTAGATCAGATTCATTGTAAAGCAAAAAACAAGAGGAATGGATTGTCTGGTGAACCTTAATGTTTCAGTATGACAAATAGAGATTTTTATTATTATAAAACGAATTGATGCGTTTAATAATAGAATTTGCTTTCTGATGACGAGAAATATTTAGAATATAAGCTGGTTTAATGGGTCACTAAACCCTCTGAGTTCTATAGAAGAATATGTTTTAGTTTTTTAAGGGCATTAAATAAATGTTAAACATCGTTATTCACACGCATAGTCCCAGTGTAATAGTCTTCTATTCAGCATTGTCTGGATATATTAGACGAGTGTTTCCCAAAGTGGGGCCACGCCCCAAGGGGGGCAATTTGATTGTTAAGGGGGCAATTCAAAAATGAAAAAAAAGAAGAAATCGGCTAGATATAAAATAACGGGGAGGCTTGAGACTGGAGCTAACTAAATTGGAACCTAACATAAGATTTCTTTGCCGTATCACCAAGCGCAAGAATCTCACTAAATTTAAATAATAAATAATTACTAACAATTAAAATAATATACAAAAATATTTCATTAAATTTTTTTCGTACTTGAATTTCAGTTCTCCATTATATCTTTTGAAAATTTACTCTTACTGTGTTTCTCAAAAAATTCCTAATGATTTCTTCCTAAAACCTATAATTTAAGTTTCTTCCGTGAACAATTCAGTTTTCGAATATTAAAAATTAAGTGCATGTTACATAGGGGGAATAAGAATTTTAGAAAGGCTTAGGTGAGGCTTGGAACAAAAAAGGTTGGGAAACACTGTATTAGACTCAATAATTACTGAATAATGTGATAAAAATAATTAATAAGGCATCTATATATCTTTATGAGGATTCACTGAATCTTGTTTGGTTAGATTACATCACATCGTAGAGGAATTTCGTGAGACATCACAGGAATTGGATGAGGTCCTCAGATTCATTTGTATATATTTCAGTACATCAGTTTTCATTAATTATTCAACGTTAAGGTGTTTCAGCGGCAGAACATAATTATTCCTCATTAAAAGCAGAGTGACTAAATTTTCTGAAAGTTGATGCGAGGCATTTAGAGCTTCGATACGTAATCAGAAACACTAGTTGGAGTGAAGAGAGAAGGCGGCAGTACTGCGCAAAATTAAAAGAAAATTGAAGAAAGAAAAAAAAATCAGAAACATTGACGTATTTCATTATTAAAAGACTATAAAAAAAGCAGGAAGAGATAAAGAAGATAAATAATATAGTTTGCTACTAATTTTACCACTCATCCTTTTGGCTGGTCTATATCTACATTGGATAACCATATTCCAAATAACATGACAAAAATAGAATAACAATATTCTTTGCGTACTCCGAGTAGAAGAAATCTTCAGAAGTTTATTTTTTTAAAGAAAAATATTAAACTTTTAAAAATCTGAAGTCTTTTTAATGCGAATCGCTCATAAATAAGTAGAAAGCGGAACATCCGGAACATTTAATTCCAATTCGGGATTCTTCTTCAATCCGGCACAAATAGGGGAAATTCGGGATTGTCGTGCTTAATCTGGTATCTCCGGTCACTTAAATTACAAGAATGCATACGCGTGTGCCTGACACTTATTTTGCTTTTAAGCCGTACTCTTTACGAATGTATATAATTGATTTAATTTGGCACTTTAAAAAACAGTGTATTAAAGGAGAGTATTAATCGTAAAATTAGAATTAAAAGAAAACAGTACATCAAAACAGACAACGTGAAAGATACCTTTTTTGGTGTTACTTCTGGAATTCTATTTTAATCAAATATGTTCAGATATACTTCAAAAACAGGCAATATATTATTGACAAAAAGGATTATTTTTTATACTGGTTTAGTCTAATCAATTACTCTCACTAAATCAACCATTTACCTTTATGTTGAATTTTTTTAAATTATCAGCTGGATATGTACAACTTGGTAATCAATTTCATGCTCAGATTAAGTGCCCCCTAAAATTCACATTGACACATGATATTCGCTTCAGCCAAACCTAATTATCTTTGAACTTTTTAGCTGGTAAGGTTAGAATGTATTAGTAAAATTTTAAAATTAATCAGAATAAAAGAGAATCACTTTCAAGTAAACTTCCAATAAAAAGCAATTGTTTTTAGTCCAAAACACAAGAATTCCATAGTACATTATCTCTTAATCGAATAGTGCAGCGTATTTTACTTTGATTGCATTCTTGAATCATTTAGAATGTTCAACCTATAAAACTGATATTAAGATAAATCAGAAAACTGACATCATCTTGAAAAGAAATGCAAATACTGTTCAGCAACGGATTCCAAGACTACCACTTTTGGACGATTTTACACCGGAAAGGGGTGTCGGGCATTGAGTCATATGAGCGCATTTCCGGAGTTCTTTGTTAGATCACGCTCAGTAAAATGTAAACATCACTCTTCCATTCTTCACTTTCACCCTATTTTGATGAAAATAACTCCACCCGGCGCATGCGCAAAAGCGCGGAGGGTTTCCGAATCCGTTGCTAAACAATATATTTCAACAAAAATGTGTTTGCGGATGAATATGGATGTGTAGTATCCTGTTTTTGGATGGATTTACATTTTGTTTTATTTTGTTTCCTTCTGCTTTTCTTTTTAAGGAAAACGAGAGTCTGAGTCTTGCAACCCTTACCAAAGCGAATTTGGTTCTTGGAAAGTTACTCACACAGGCTGAAGATCAGGTACAAATCGATAAACCACCATTCGCCACATTGCATCAAAATAAAGTTCAACCACAATCACAATAATATCCATCTATCATCTTCATCCATTTTTCTTTCTAAAGAAAGTTGAAATCATCACTGTTATTGGTTTTAAGTACAAGGCTTGTCGGGAAAGTGAATCCCGTTTTAATATTAAATAGTAAAAATAAGGAAGTTTTTTTAAAAAAAGCTTTCATATTAATATATTAAAAATGGAAAATAATTTTTTATCACAAATATTGAAGTCAAAACAAAATGCTAAGGAATTTTCTTTTTCGTAAAATTCATTGTGGCTTAATTTCCTTACGCTATTATTCTCAGCGGCCCGTGCTCTTACGATTTTGTTTTGACCTACATATTTTTGGTAAAAATATTATTTTAGAATTTTGATACATTAATAAAAGCGTGTTTTGAAATCATTTTAATTTTTATTATTTCTACTTTTGAACCCTTAATATATTTTATAATTCATTATTATAAATATTATGGAATCTTGTTATCAATTTGTTCATATCCACTACCAGGTGGCGCCTTTCTCATGGAATGACAATTTCATTAAAATTAATCGATTAACTGATGATCAAGTTCTGAAAATATTGGTATATTGTATTGACTTCGGGAACACGCAACTGTACAAATTTTCATAACTCTAGTGCGTTAAGAAGTGGGTGCAAAATCCATTACCAAATTCTATTTTTACAGAGATGAAAGAAGTCAAATTAAATCAATTTAATAAAGACAGACGTTAAAAACACACTTTTATTAGAATACTAAAAAAAAGAATTTATTTTTACTAGGGGGTTACACCCCCTGCTCGCTCTGCTCCCAACCCCCCAAGAATCACGTTGTGATTGTTTTGGGATCACTACGTGATCCCAGCTAGCTTCGTTCGCTCACAATACAGTTATGCATATCTGCTAGTAATAGGAAATTATAAATACATCAATTATTGTAAGTAAATATAAATTATCTGAAATTGCATGAACTCCTAAATTTATTTTTTCATCAATTACTAAAATAAAAATCTTCTGGTAGCTCAGCGATATATATGTAAATGTTAGAAAGAAATCTGAATGCTAATATGTATAAGATAAAAAGATGATAATTCTAAGATGTTTAAAAATCAAAATTATTTGCATCAATCTGAAATCAGTTATTTAAAACTTCTTATACACGCACAATTGACAATATCTTCAACAGCTTTTCCCTAATTTCATTCCATCAAAATTTTAAACATGCCCTATTTTCAATGAAATTTTGCTGATAAAAGATCCCCTACATGTATTCACACTCACCCCAATTATTATTTAGCCAAGAAAGATTACTTTTCTTTCTGGTAGTTATTTATGTGTTAAACCTCAGAAAATTTTAGTCAAGAGATGATATAACCTATTTTACGAACTTTTACCTAAAAGAGGACCATTAAAGAGAAAAGTGGCTTGAAACATGCTCATATTCATATGCTATTCAAAATTGAAACCATAATAATTATGTATTTTTAGCTTTTCAAAATTGATAAGATTCTAAGTTTACTCATGTTATGTTGCTCAGAAAGCTTCCCCACATGTATACGGACTCACTTCAGTTGCAATTTAGTCAAGAAAGGTACAGCATTTTTCTCTGAGTAGTCACTTATGTTTTGTAAAAAAATGTGAGTTAATCGAAAGATGAAATAGCCCATTCCTCAACCTTTTCATTAAGAAGAACATATTAAGGAGACATTCCTTCATTTGCCTAATCGAAACTGCAAGATTTAAATTCATTTTGTTAAAATATTTAATTCGAAAAAAAATCTTTGTCTCAGACTTTCCGCCGTTGTAAACAAACCAAATTTGGGAGCTGTTGCCAAACAGCGATTAAGAAATTCGGCACTTTTTTGTCGCCACATAAGAGAATTATATAGAGAGATTTTAATTATTTTCTACTGCTTAGTCTTTAATTTATAATTTATTTTTCTAATGGAATATTGAAATCAATTTTTCCCAAATTCACGGCCAGGTGGTGCAACGCGTACGGAAACAAAATTCAATTCTGAAAGTATTAATATAATGTATTGTCATCGAGAACATGCAAGCGTACAAAATTTCAAAATTCTAACACGTCAAGAAGTAAGTGAAAAATCGATTTCAAAATTCCATCTTTACAAACTTGACACAAGTCATGGTAAATAAATATGTGTAATAAAAGCGTGTAAACATTTGCTTACGTGTTGATGGAATAACTTTATTCGCTCGCCTTTTCCTTGCAAGAAGGAATGAAAAAAGTGATAACGAGATGTAAAGAGTGCCTTAATAATAGAGAAAATATTGTAGAAAGTAGTTAAAGGTGTTAAAAGTAAAGGTAAAATTTTTTCATGTAACAAAATAATTCTGTCAAAAGTTTTATATATTTTTTAATGCCAGATCGCTATTTTTTCCCCGGACATGCCTCGTATTTTATCCTTTGCTTTTAAAGTAGGCTTTGTTTTTTGCAGAGGAACTTATTCTGTTAATAAAGTAACTTTATATTCTACAATACTCTATTCGATTTAGGGTGACAACATTTTGTAGTTTGTCTGTTAACCCAGTGAAATTACATCATCATTATAAATAAACATTTTCTTCAGTTTGGGTTTGGAATGCTGACCAAGCCCAATGAACTGGTTTGGCCATTTCTCATATATTTTGATTTTCTTACGCATAATCAAAACGTCAATCATTTCTTTTTCATTGCCATTTATTTTCCATTTCGATTATGCACTCCTGAAAATTGGTAATTGGTAGCAATATCCTCACTCTGTATGGCAGTAGAAATTAGCGACAAATAAATTATAATTTTAATAGTAGTTTTTTAATTACCATGTGTTTGGCCCAGTACAGCCATATTTGGTTATTGCTGTATAAAAACAAGCTCACCTCAATACAACGATCATTCTTCAGATTAATGGATATTGTTTTTAAATAATCTGAATAAAAACAGTTTTTAAAACATACTTTTATTAGTGCATTAAAAAGAAGAATATTTGATTTTATTTTCTACTTTTTAATCTTTTATTTGTTACTTTTATCAACATTATGGAATCTAGAAATAAATTTTTCTCAAATTTACTATCAGATGGCGTCTCGCATATGAAACAAATATTTAATTAAATTAATCGATTAATTAATAATTAAGTTCTGAAATTATTAAAATAGTGTGCTGTCATCAAAATACTCAAGTGTACAAAATTTCAAAACTTCAGCACATCAGGAAATGACCGAAAAATCGATTAGAAAATCCAAACTCTAGAAGTATGAAACAACTCAAGTAAAATAAAAGTATGTAAAAAGAAAAAAGATGAAGCACAGGCATACGAACTTATTAATAATACAAATCAAACAAAATCAAATTTAAAATGAAACATCCAACTAAAATCTGGAACTTATTTCCTTCGGCACCAATAGCATCATAAAATCGTTCTTTCAAATATCACAAAATTAAAGATATTTATTTTCTTGCTTATTATATGAATCAAAGACATCTTCGTGTCACCTCAGTGAATCATAAAATAAATCTAACATCTTATATTAATACGAATTTATGCATTGAATTTTATTTCTTGAATTTGGAAAAACAACAGATAAAATGTGTCTTATATTTTTTATCAAAATGGTTTAGATTGACTGGACACTATCGATTGACACTTTAGATTGACCCGAATAGCTACAATACAATTAAAGCATGAATCATCCTGACAGATTTTAATTTCTATATTTCTACGATAAACATTCATTCATGTACTACAGTCTGGTTGTATTTATTTATAAAATTACAAATTAGTTTGATAAAAAACTTTACAAAAACACTTTTTTTTTTTTTAATTTTGTGGGAAGTACAGTTTTTTTACAACAAAGCTTTTGAGACTCAAATTGTTTATCTTTCCAGCCACACTTTTAACGGTTCTCCTGTAGCTAGAATTAAAATAACTTCTATAAATATTTTCACTGTGAAAATTAATCTGCGTCGGTTATAAATAATATTAATCAGTACCATCTGAAATATTGAAATTTTTCTATCAAACTCTACGATATTCCTGTGCTACTGCAAACTACAGAAACAAAGAGAAGGCTTTGATAATAGCTACAATGCAATGTAATAAGTTTTGTTAAAAATCTTGGTTGACTGTTTAGAATCTTTCTTATTTTGGTTCTAATTAGCTCAATTTTCTTAGTCGCTTTTTAATTTCAATTTCTCAAAAAGCGTTAAATAAACGCGCTTTTATTTTAAGTGAAAGAGTTTTTATGAACTAGCCATTCAGCAAAACAATACCCCCAAAAAAAATTCATTGAGAAAACTGCACTTCAAAATAAAATATAATTTTTTAACTATTTAAATCTGAAGATTAAGAGTGAAAAATTAAAGATGAAAGACTATGATTTAAAACAGAAATTTCTAAAATGTCTTTTTTATAAACATCCAACCAGGACCGTACAGAGGTCATCTTGCGCCTTTGGCAAAACTGCCAAAGCTGCGCCCCCACCCCACTACATGTTATTTATTTGTTACACTTTCATCACGTTTATGATTCTTCCCTCCTACAAACAACTACCTTTCTGCCATTTTTTCCTATATAGATTTAGTGAATTTTATAATTTTGTAAGTATGTTTAATAAAAATGATTTTGTAATGAACTACATTGATGAAAGCTTCTGTACACAACAAATCAAATGTATCGCTGCAGTAATATATTTTCTAAGATTTTTAATTTGCCTGCAATTTTTAATCAGTGACAGATGGCTTATTCTTCAATCTTTTTTTATTTACACAGCAGATCGTACCAATATTACTCTTAAACCTTGTTTTGTTCAACGATAATTTACGCGGCCTCTTCTGACTGGCCCTTGGCGGGGGCCAATCTCGTCACCCCATCTGTACGGCCCTGCATCCAACATCGGAATCATTTTCTTAAAAATGCTGAAAGTAGTGAAATTAATTTCTTAACAAAATGTTGAGAGTTCGATTTGTGATTTTCACTTTAAAAAATAAAAAGCCATTAACTGTTTAGAACAGAACACTATTGAAGATGTTTATATTTCAATATTGATGATTTCTTTATATATATTATTCTTCACCGGTTTGAATTGAATCAATTTATGTGACACCAAAGTCAAATGATAAACGTAACTCTACATAATAAATAAACGTAAATAGTACACGTAACTCTAAGTGATGAATAGCCAAAATGATAAACGGAACTAAGATGCATTGCACTTTGCCCTACGCTACACGCTTCGACGTCACGTTCTGTTTCCTCCTGGAAGATGCGCAGAATTAAATTAACGAAGCTCATTTGACGTGTATCACGTGAGAATGAAGACAAAAAGCTACTTAATTGGAAGTTTTTATTTAAAAGGGGTAACTTCAGAGTTTTCAAATGGGTGTTTTTAACTATTTACAAGTTTAATGGAAAGTTATGTAACCCTTGTGTGGTTGAAAACCGTATACTGTTACAAAAAAAGGAAATTAAATTTATAAGTACACACATATTTATTAATCCTCAATTGGATAATATATCGATAGATTCAAAATATGGCTTAAAATTTAAAAAAACACCTAATAAAATGAAAATTCTTTAGAAATTAAGATTGAACAATGACTAAGTTTAAAGAATCCACCAGATGAACTTTATTAAGGCGTCACTCATCTGAGAGGATTCAAAATAACAACAGGAATACTTTTTTGTATGAGATTCGGACAAAAAGTCAAGAAAAATTCACCAAGAATTTCATTGAAATCTCATGTGACCCAAAGCATTCCGAAAGTCGAAAGAAGAAGAAGAAATCAAGAAATACTCGAAATGTATATCCTTAATGCCAATTAGTAGAAGAAAGACAAAAAACTAACATTCTACCACCAGCAGATGCAGCAACTTGCACACTCGCTTTGAAAAAGGTGCCGATAAGACATAAAAGAACACTATCAGAAGGAAAAAGTAAACGAGCTTTGGTTGTATCTTATTTTAATTTTATTCTTAATGATTTATGTTTAATATTAATATTTTATTTGCTTAAAATTCAAGATACTTAATATTCATTACATAAATTATCACCAAAAGTAAATGTAACTTCTGGCATATTTTCCCAAAAATTATTCTTTTAGCCCGAGAGAAAAAAGCTTCCACCCCATTTCGAGAATTATTGCAGCAGAGAATGGGAAATTCACGGTGATTTAACAGAGAGAAAAATATTATATCTGTTTCAAGATTCTGTTTTGAGAAAGAGAGAGATAAAGTGAAAATATCCGGTTTTCTTTCAATAATTTGGATTTTTTTTTTCTTCGCGTCATTTTTTTTTTCATTTACAGCAGAGCTCTTGCGGGCGCAATAAAAATATTTCAATTAAATAATTACGGAAAATTATTAATATTTTACTGTATTCATTTAATTAAGTGTCCAGAATTTATGAAATTCAACTTGGGATGCTCTAGAGCACGAGAACATAACCCAGACAGGGGTGCAGAGTTGGAAAGAAGACAAAAAATGTTTAAAATAATGAAAAAAAACTAGAAACAATGAAGAAATTAAATCATTTAAAAAAAGTTGCATGCAAAGCAAGAGGTATGTAGGCACATACTCTCTATTTTACAACTACTCTTTTTCTGACTGAGCACCACACTGGTAATATTGGGGTGAAGTTATTGTATGTGTGATAAAATATGGAACTATTCACATATAATAAACGAGACAATACCGGATATTTTATTCAAAACCGGAGCAAATCCGGGACATAGAGTTATAAATCGGTTTCAGCTGCTCTGGGATACCTGGTCACTTCACTGCAACAAAACATTAGGCTTATTCTGGGTTCAGAAACCTTCATAAGTCGAAGGACGCAACAAAATTGCGAAACCCACATTTTCACCGATATACCGTTCTTCAAAAATCTAGCCCATTTCCCAAGTAAGCACTTCAGAAAAAGTGTTCAAGGAAAGCTAATAAAAAGATGTCCCATAGCCTTCCATTGTTTAAGCTGGAACAGGTTATGGGGTCGGCAGGTTAGTTTAACTTCATACATGTATAATTTTCTTAAGTATGTTTTGATTGCGGCGAACTCGACCTGTAATTTCACTATTGCGTAAATGCAAGGTCATTGCTTTCATATCCAGCAAGTTCAATGTCTTTTTAAAAACAAAATAAACAGTTTTAGTATTAAAAAGCCTCTATGACAGAAATTCCAAATGCATTAATGCGTGTCTTGAAATTTGTACAGCTTTTAAATCTTTGAATTGAAGGCTTCAACAAATATTATGGATTTTTTTATTAAAAAAAGCATATTATATTATAATGGTAAATAATGACTCATCTAATAGTAATGACGAAGGAGATAATCGCAAATATTTATGTAAATACGCCCAATTCCGTTACCATTTTATAGAAAACTTCCCACTTAACATAAGAAAGAACAGAAATTTAAATTTATAACGTAAGCGAGACAAATTGTTATTTTTATTTTTAAAGGAGGTATTTTATCGAATTTGAAATTGCTATTTACTATCCGCTTTTGGCGACCAAATTGTTCGCCGGGAATATGATTTTAATTGAATCTTGGATCATTTTATAATCATGGTTCGCTTAACAACGTAATTTTAAACTTCAGATTGTGGTAGATATTTAACTCATGTTCTTTTAGTTGCCTTGCACCTGATCTGTTCATTGTCTACATAAATTTTCATAATGAAGTCAAATAACTGACTATTCATGTAACCTATAATTCCAAGTTGTCGGCACTACCCTCACTTTCTTATTCCTCTTGTAAAATATGCATTTGATTTCAATATTAAAATGACGCAACAGTATTACGGCCAGCGGCATGTTAGCTGGATTAAAACATGCTGATAAAATAATGAAAACATAGCAACCATAACCATTCAGCTTAATGGATATATTTTTAATATAAGCAAAGCAATATCTCGGAGAGCTTGGTTTACAGATTTCACAAAAATTTTGATGAAATAAAATATGAAAACAAAATTTATTAGGATATTATCTCAGATTACAACAATGAAAGAGAAATATGCAATTAAATATTTGTTTAAACAATGAAAACGGTTTGAGTTGCGTTGTAACAATGAAAAGTATTGTTGTAAGTTATACCAAAAAATATTTTTTTAAATTTAAATTCGAGAAAATATTGTACGGCAACTTAATTGATATCATTGGAAAGGAAATTTTTTCCACTTTTAAATGGTGTAAAAATAATTTGTGCTGTAATATTTTCGGAAGTTATTAAGGAAAAACGCCAAAATTTCGCTTGATTTTTAATTAATTGAAATTTCAAAAAAGGGGCTCCGAGGTGCACATTCCCACCCTCCAAAGTATGTTTATGCCAAATTTCGTAGCTCTTAGTCCAGCGGTCTTACCTGTAGAGCGCCAACACACACACATTCTCCTTTATTACTTGTAGAGATGGAAAAGCAATTGACTTATTTTGCAGGTAAGTGATTCTTACTACGAGCTAACTATTGCCCCTTTATGGTACAATAAATTTTTAATGTTTATTTAAAGCAATAGTGATTTCCCAGGCTTCTCAAAAAGTAACATAACTTTACTTTCAAATCACAAAACACAAATGACATTTTTTGTATGTTTAAGCAAACATTGTACAGTTTAACCAAAAATAAATACTGCAGGAACGGGGAAAAACTGCATTTCATGAATGAGTTGATGTTTAGCAGAAATAGCAAAATGGTGAAGTACATCTTGAACTGCTTTTGATAGATTGAAAGAATTAAATATAAATATATAGGGGAAAGTCGGGTAAGATAGCGACCTTAAGTTTTGGGGATATTTCTTGACCTCAATATTCGTTGCAGGAGAATTATTGTTTCGGCAAAATTTTCTTGAAACTCTTTACTTTAAAATAATATTTTTTGAATTTTTATTTTCAAATAATAGACACCAAAATTTCATTTTATAAAAAAAAAAAGTAATTTTCGTCATGTTACCCGACTGTGAGGGTAAGACGACAAACGATGTCTGAGATAACAATTGAACTGAATAACAACGACGAACTGAGATAACAATTTAATTCAACATCACATGCTATCAAAAAAAAGTGACGGGGACTGTCTTTTTCAAACAGCCGCTGATGTTAAAGGCGTAGGACTACTTTACTCGCGTGACTCTTTTCCTATTTTCAAATATTTTTTGTAACTTCTGTTGTTACCCTTTATCTCTACAATAAGACATTAGTTATGTTTTTAGCATATGTAGTTACTGAGATATAGAGGATTTCCCACACAACGTTTTTTGTGGCGTGTTGGCGTGTGAATCAAATTCCTTCCTGAGACCCCAATGGGAGGAAGGTAGTCCTACGTTAAAACTGTTGAGATCACATCTTGATCATAACAAATTGCACATAACAGAAAAACAACATAATTGGACTTAAGTAACAGCATAAAACAAATGAAATATTATAAACCGAAATTTTAGATTCATACCTTAAGAAATGAAATCAATTACAAAAGTCGCATCGCCATGTGCTTGGATTTTGTCCCAGCTAGTACAGGTAGAAAGAGATGGTACCAGTTTTGGACGATATCCATCAAAGAAATTCTGTTTTTTTTTTTTTTTTTTTCCTGTCCGTGAGTGTCTTCATGTCATTTGATGGTCGTACCAATATTGTGGAAAACATTATTGATCATTTCGCTCGAAATAAAACCAGAAGAGCCGATTTTATTTTAAGAAGTTTTGTTAATATCTATGAATAATACCTTTATCCCTATATATGTATTTATTTTAACTTTGAACTTTCAATGATTTTTTTTTTCATGTTCAGTCGATTCTCTAAATTCTCATAAATGAAAGTAAGAGACGTAGCAAAAATAACTGCGAAAAATCATTTTAAAAATTCTAATTGATTGTTATTTAAAAATTAGTAATTTCTAAATTAATTCTTCTAATAATTTCTAAATTCTTTACTAGAAATACAGTAGAACCCCGCTAATCCAAAATTCCGGTTAATCCGAACCGATTTTATTTTTGAAAATTATATGTAATTGAAAAGATTACCTGAAAACATTTAAATATACGTACTAAAAATAAAAAGTACTTTTTCAGCATGCATAATTTTATACACATTGAAGAAACTAATGCAATTAATAATGTCACTTCATACAGGAGCGCATCCATTATTCTAATGAAAAGGGGAGACATATTGTCTTTCTATTGCTTTTGAATAAAAGAAATTCAAGAGTTAGTAGTACTGAGTACTTATAACTTACATTTTTTTAGCACACATCTTTTTCTTTTCTATTTTTATCGGAATTTCGGGTAATCCGATTTTTTTGTAATCCGAACAGGTATCGGTCCCAATTAGTTCGGATTAGCGGGGTTCTACTGTAATTTGAAGTCAAAAATCTAATAATAATATTTTTATTCATCAAGTATTAAACTATTGAAAACTAGTTAGAAAGGTCTTAATTTCAGATATGCAGAAATCATTAGTAGGCAGTGTAGAACTTTACGTTGCAGCACCCCCACGGTGATTTAGCACGAACCGCCACTGATTAAGTCACATATTGACTTGGAGCCCAAGCACTAAACTTCTTAACTTCCCATTCCTATTATTGTGTTGATTCCTACTATTATGCATTATTTATCGAGGATAAAATTTCTGATATTTGAGGCAAATAATGGTAAATCATGTTTTTCAGCACAGGCATGAACATGCCTATAAAATAATAAAAGTTTGAAATATATCGTATAAACAATATAAGTTTTCTAATTATAATATTTTTATTCCTTTACTGTGATTGTCTTATTTTCTGCAAAAAAAGCTATTTTTTTCTTTTTTTTTTTTTATTCATTCATTTTTGGGTATCATAGAGTTTTATGGAAAAACTTTACTTGCTTATACAGTGAAACCTCTCTGAGCTGCCACCCCTCCGTTCCGAGAAAAATTGGCAGCTCTGAAGGGTTTTCGTTACAATTACAAAATAATTGATATAATACATAATATAAACAAGTCTGGCACATATTTCTTATTTAAAATGAAGTTTGAGATTTATCTAAAGATAAAACAGTACTTTATTTAATAATTTTTTACATTTTTTGAAAAAAGGATACAATATGTGACTGTTTTAAGTTTTTACCCTTCTTGGAAAAAAACATTTTTTCAAGTTCGTTTTTCAGTTTAAAAAGTAAATCTCGAACCGATGCGTATGTCAAATGGGATGGGCGAACCCACCCGGCGGCCGTTCAGAGGGGTTGAGTGGCCGTTGCCAGGGGTTATTTTAACATTAGGTCTATGGGCCGAAAAATCCGTGCCACGAAAAATTGGCCGTTAAGAGGGGTGGCCGCTATGTAGGGGTGGCCGTTCGAAGAGGTTTCACTGTACTTCTTAATTATTACCATGATCCAATGTTTTTATAACTGAAAAATTGTATTCTAGATTGCGTGACAACTGATATTGATAGCATATGGAAAGCTACGAATGATCGCACATCTGGTGAATGATTTAATATTTGTTTTTACGTGATGCAGGACTATAGAAAGAGCTCAAATGAATACGTAAGAGTTTCATTGTGCAGAATATTGATTAATAGTGTTTGAAACTAAACGGTATTCTAATACATAAATTATTTATGATTATATTCAGAACTATTTCACTAGGCGTAATGATACACAATGTATTCTTCAACAGTACTGTCAACTGACATCATTGAACATAGTGCTAAAAATTTTAGTTGCTTCATTCATTTAATATATATATAATATATAAATAAAATTTGAGATTATTTTATTTCTTTTATAGGACAAGGATGAAAATCAGTTAAAAGAAGAACTAGATGGCATAATTGATAAAATTAAGGTAAGAAAATTTTAAAAAGTGTAAATGTGACAACATTATTGCTGAATCAAAAATTTGGACCCAATTATGCAATCTTGAACCATTTTCAAAATACTTATATTGAATTATAGTTGTTTCTCAAAATATTAAAAAAAATTCCCATGCTGCGTTCTCCCAAAATTTATTACTCATTTCCAGTAGTGTGTTGTACGTACACAACTGATTGGAGTCGACTCAATTTTTCCCAACATACTACCCTAATTAAAGAACAATTTGAAATAGTAAACCGAAATACATAGAATGATTGCTGATAACTGTTGGATTTTTTTTAATGAATTCTAAAATTTATTCTTAATTTATTCTGTCCAAAACAAGAAAAAAGAAAGCACATTATGGAAAATTAATTTCTTCGGCAGTTCTTCGGTTTTTTATTTTAACTCTACAATCTGAAGCTAAGTTTTATATATGAAAGATAATTTACTTTTTTAATTCTAAGAAATTCGCCCACATATCAATTTTTTTTAACCTACGATATTCTTCTTTCTATTTGTGAAGTTTTTAATAATATTTTAAATACTTTTGTAATCTTCAAAGTTAAATTTTCTCATTGTGATTTGATTATTTTCTTTCATCCTACGATATTCTTCTTTCTATTTGTGAAGTTTTTAATAATATTTTAATTACTTTTGTAATCTTCAAAGTTAAATTTTCTCATTGTGATTTGATTATTTTCTTTCATCAGATATATTGAAGTTTTTGTTTTACAGTAATCGCTCAATAAGTGTAGAAACAGAAACAAAAATAAACATGAAGTTTAATTTTTATTCCACGAAAAAAACCGTCAGAGGAAATGTCGTAATAAATAACTTCCACATAAAATTTCTTCATCAGTTCGTCTTTAATACAGTATTCGTGGCGCCATCTAATGATTGCGAAAAAGCTTATCAATATTATTTTTAGATTTATTAAAGGAAAAATAAAGTTTTATCTCAGTAGCATAGACTCGCTGTAGAACTCAATTGTTAATAAGAACACAGAAAACATTTTCTTAAAATAAGGAGAACACTGCTATTTTTTTTTTGTTTGCTTTTTTATGTGTGTGCGTGTGTGTGTGTTATTTAATGTTTTGTGTTGTTTTGAGTGATTTTTCGCACTGATTTATCAATAGCATGGTTTCGGATAACTGTACGACAAAAATAGATACACCATCGGAAAGAGCACGCGATTTCCGTTCTAATGAAGTTAGTTTTGAATTTCTAACGTAATTTACTGAATTTTGAGAATTTTTTAAAAAATAGCCAGTTTTGCCATCGAAATGTTATTTTTGTTTTTAAATTTGTTACATCCGACTTTCTAATACCACTATTATTTTCAATTTTCTCAGCTTATAACTAGAACGGTTCTGTAGGATTTAAAACAGGAACGGTTAAAATATCTTATCCCGTTTTTTTTTAATTAACTTTTTCCTGAGCAGATGAAAGTTATTTACATCGAGCGAGTTTTCTCCTGCGACACTTCTCCGGAACGCAGCTGGCTATTTCATTGGATGAAGAGGAGGTGACGTCATAACCTTGAATTTAATGGCTGATTATTATTTTCGGCAGTATCTTAACTTATTTATTCATCTCGCATACTTTGATGGAGTATAATAATTTTCACGTTGAAATTTTTTAATATAAAAATAAGCGGGAAAATCAATAATGTGTATCTTTTGTTTTGATTTTGTTTTCGAAACTTTTTCATGTCATTATGGGCGGGGTTTTTTTTTTTTTCCATTTTGTTGAAGTCCTGATTCCACGGGCAACGCCGTGCGCGTACTGCTAGTATCAAATATTTATCTTATTCCTGGAACTGCCTGATATCGTTTAATATGCACAGTATCAGATATCAATACCAGAACAGAAAGAGACTGTCTTGAAAAAAATAAATGCACTTGGCAGCAGCTACGAATCTGCAGAATGTTCTAATGATTTTGCAACAAACTATGGATTTTTAGATACTGTGGTAAAAATTATTAAAAATATTTATGATTTCCTGAATTTATTTTTAAACAGTTTGCAGTAAGTGTGAACTATCTCCAGTACTTCCAAAGTATTGTCTGAGTTATTGCATGAATAAATACATCACTACTATGCAGGGGTGGCGCCAGTGGGGTGTCCGGGGGGACCAGGGCCCCTCGTCGGGGCAAATTTTTGTACCCTGTTCACGCAACGGGCTATTCAACTAGCAGATAAATAAAGATCTGGCGAAAGTTTGAAAGGATCGTCATTACGCTCCTCCCCTGGTACAGCAGGCCGTACCCTCCTGTCCGGGAGACCATGCCCCCCGTCGGGCCGACTCTAACGCCACTCCTGCTGCTAAGCCTAAACTTATAAAGTGAGAGGTGGTTTACCTTTTTATTTCCCAGATGAAAAGCAGGAATTGGTTTTTTTTTTCAAATGTACGATAGTCTAGAAGTGAAACAAATATAATCTTTTGTAATTCAGTCCAAAAAGTTCTGCGGATCACCATTCCGTTGCTCTCATCGTTGCCATGGCTCACGACTGTTTTTCTAGTGTTTTTCTCTGTGTGTAAATGACATTGACCGGTTGCAGATTTTTGTTTCAGAAATCCCAGGTAGGAGCTGCGGACAAAACGTTAGAGGATGTTTGCGGGGACATGTCAGACATATGCAAAATTCCATTACGAACGAAGAAGATACTTAAAGGTCACCTCTCCAAAGTAACAGCAGTGCATTACTGCGGCGATAACAGGTGAGAGCGACATTGTTATAAAAACTAAACTCTATTTGAAAGTTGAATCATCATTGTTGTGAATATTTACACCCTTCAAGAAAAGACAGAGATGGAGGGGGGAAAAAACACTATTGCATTCAAAAAGTTCCGGAACTTACAGTGGAACCTCGCCTAACGAGTAATTCGCATAACGAGTGACGTTTCGCATAACGGGTGACCAGGAAAGGAGAAGTCCTGGATTGTGCGCCTGCTACATCAGTCCGTGTTTAGTAATCGTTCCACTGGTATTTTAGTGTTGCTTGTAATCTCACATCTTTTGTTATCAAACTTGTGCTCAGACATATTAATTGTGATTTTTTTTTGGAACAAAGTTTAATTCTTCTTGCAAAAATGTCCCCGAAGAAAAATACACAAGAAGGCAACCATAAGAGAACAAAATAACCGTAGAAAGAAACCGTAAAATCATTGAAAAGCGAGAACGAGGTGGGAGTGATCTACTATGCACATGCAATCGGTCTACATCAATGATGTGTAGTATCCTGAAGAACAAGGACATGGTCAAGGAGGTATGTGCTTCAAAGGAAGTGACAAGAATATCTACGCAACGGTTGCGTATTCTCGACAATATTCAAAGGTTGCTTCTCATATGGATACACCAAAAGCAATTGCAGGGCGACACTATTTACTAGAACATCATTTGTGAAAAAGTGAAAGTAATTTTCGCAGAAGAAGACGCCAGGATCATCAACAGCCGAATAAACATTTAAGGGAAGCCGTTGGTTATATATAATTTTCTTTGAATAAACGTTATGCGTAATATTGTTTGAATATTTTTTCGGCATGGAACGCATTATCGTATTTTACATTAATTCATATGGGAAAAATTGCTACGTTTGACAAGTGTTTCGCATTACGAGTAATATTCTGGAACGGATTATGTTCGTTCAACGAGGTTCCACTGTATTTAATATTTTCCAAATGTAAATGAATTATGCCATTTTCCGCAGAATAAGCGAAGAGTATCATATGGCCGATTAGTCAGAATAGGTTTCATCTAGTACAAATACTTGCAGTGCATGCGGATAGCTCGTGATTACAGACATTCAAAGCTTCCCGCCGCAGGAAAGGCCAAGTTGGGTATAATGCCCCGGCTCACAGGTCCCTACTGGTGTGAAATTGCGTGTTAAAACATCATAATCGGTACCGAAAAAATCAAGTTCTCCCTGTATGTGACTTTTTCCTCGAATGAATTATTTGCTTTAGGGACAACATTTCTTAAGTTTCGAAGAAGTGCAGACACGAAAATATTGTTGAAAGTGGCAAAAGGAGGCTTATATTCCGCATTTAAATCTTTGTTTAAACGGTGGCAAAAGTGCATAGTTGCACAGGGTAGTTACTTCGAAGGAAACACCAAATAAACAGGTCCTATCTGTATTCATTTTTCTGTAATAAAATAGGTTCCGGAACTTTTTGAATATAGTAGCATTTCAGTTTCTGAGTTATCGTTTTAACACATAATTCTAAAAAGGGTTTTTTGAACTTAGGAGGCTTAAAACTTGGAGAGTCATCAAAGACCCAAACTTGAATTTTTTACTATTACAGTACATTCTTATTCTATACTTCGTATAAGAGAACGTAAAATGCAAGAAAAAGTTAACGTTTAGAGTTCTATGTCGGTGTATTAATTCTAATTAAGGATAGTCAATCATTTGCAGAACAGTGGGCAGATAATTTTCACTTGAACGTGTTAAGACTTCTTCAATGTTCACTTCTCTTTAGTGTATAACAAGTACGGAGAAAATTAAGAGGTGAATATTTATGCCAAAATATATAGCCCTGAGTATTAGCCTAAGGTATTTCAAAGTCTTAATATATTTGAAGAATTTTTTTAAAAATACGGTAACTGATATTTTGTGTAATGGAACTCTGCATTTTAAAAGAACAGTATTTATTTTTTAAGCTCTTTCTATAGCCCTTAAAAGCATAGAAATACTTACTGCGACATCAATCGATGATGTGGTCTCTTGTAGCTTTCTGCATGCCATCAACTTGAGTTGTCATAACTAAATTTACTCTAAACTTTTAGTTACTAAGGCCATTGAATTATTTAAAAAGCTGTAATTGATATTTTAAGTTCCTGAAAGTTTGAAACACAATTCTAGCTGAGGTTTCCAACACAAAAGGAAATTGATGAACTGGATCTAAATAAGCTAGCCTTCTGTTAAAACTCCTCACTGCACACTGATTTTTTTGTTAAAAATGGCAATATGAGAACAAAATGCATAAGATAGAGAGTTTTGAATCAATCATCAATTTCTATATTCTGCTTAGTTCGAAATAATGTTTTCTATGAACAATAAATTCCAACAATAAACATCAAAGATATCTATATTAAAATTAAAGCACGAAATTATTCAGTTTCATAAATTGTCTTCTCGATCAAGACGGTTCATGCAATTGAAAGCAACGAGTTTCTTACTGTTTTACAATACAAAACTGTTCTTACACATTTTGCTTAAGTTTTGTTTTTGCAAGTTTGTAAGTATTTTTTTCCCAATTTATCATCAATTTTTTTAAAAATAAATACTGTGTGTTTCAGGTTATAAGTTTCTTGATATTTTATTTTTTCTACAGGCATCTGGTATCCGGCTCTCTAGATGGAAAGCTTATTATTTGGGATACTTGGTCGGGAAATAAAGTATGTATTCAAGCTTCTAAGTAGCAATTTATTTTCCTAAGGTTAAAAAACTGTTGTAATTTTCAAAATGTCAAGAAAAATGACCTTCAAGAAAAGTCCACAGAAAGTAGGAAATTATTTCAAAAGGTTTAAAAAATAATCATCAAATACTAGATGGTACTAGCGTAATCAATTCCTACAGATAATTTATATAATTTAGAAATAACTGACTGTCCACAAGTGTATTATTAGTATAAGTCAATTAACAATTTCAAAAAGGAAAAATACTGCTATCAGTTATAATTGTCTTTGAAACATTTTAATCCACTCTTATCATACTTATAAATGTTCTTAAAAAATGACGAAAGGCTTTTTTTTTCAAACAGCCGCTGATGTTAAAGGCGTTGGACTACTTTACTCGCGTGTCTCTTTTGTTTCTCGGTTTCTCTGTGTTACTCGCGATTCTCGTTTGTTTCTCGAAGCTTCTCGCATTCTCTTTGTTACTCGCGATACTCTTTTTTTTAATAATAAATCATTAATATTTTTTGTAACTTCTGTTGTTACCCTTTATATCTAAAATAAGACATTAGTTATGTTTTTAACATATGTAGTTACCGAGATATAGAGGATCTCCCATACAACGTTTTTTGTAGAGTTTTGGCGTGTGACTCAAATTTCTTCCTGAGACCGCAATGGAAAGAACGTAGTCCTACTTAAAATTTAAAACCGATGAATAAGTCAATTACTATTACTTTTGGTTGTTGCTTTGAATCATCTTCGGTCGCATTCTTTATCTCCAAATTCCTCAATTGGAGATTATTTTTGTAAAAGATGTTTCCCTGCGCACGTTTTGTTTGAGCAGTGAAACATCTATCTAATTAGTTTAGTTAGATCAATGCTCCTTTTTGAAACTACACATGGGCTATTTTGAGTGATTCAGTTAGCTTCAGGTGTTGTTTTGACTCATGATCTATTAATCAAATCGCGACAAGTTCATTCCAATTTTGTATCTCCAAATTATTTAATATAGGATTTTCAATGTATAAGATGTTTCCCTGCATGCATTTTATTTGAGCAGTGAAAGGGACTTCAGATTAGTTTTAACTTAGTTAGATTAACGCCTCGTTTTGAAGCTGCACAAGGAATATTTTGAGACGAACATCGTAACTTTGAGATGTGGCCAGATAAAGAGAACGACACTTATACTTACTTAAAGAGAGCTGTCAACCCCTATAGGAACTTTCAAATCACATCATAGGATCGTCTGATAATTTGCAATACAACAAATTATTGTTTTTATGCACTTTAATTTAACATGACTTGTTTCAAGGTGACTATGATAAAATTTTGTTATCGATTTTTCACTCGCCTCCTGATGTGCTAGAGTTTTGAAATTTTGTACACTTATGTAGTATTCTCGATGATAGTACACTATTTTAATAGTTTCAGAATTTGATTATAAGTTAATGCAATTATTTAATCAAATTTTCATTCCATACGCATGTCGCCACCAGGTAGTGAATTCTAAAAAAATTTAATTCAAGATTCCATAATATTTATAGTAATGAATTAGAAATTAAAGGCTAAAAAGTATAAATTAATTAAGAAAAAATATACTTTCCTTATTTATAATAAAATTGTGTTTCTAAAAATTGTTTTTATTAAATTTATTTTAAAACATGAGAGAGTTATTTCTGCACGATCTTACAGGAAAATACGTTACTTTTAGGCATTATTAATATTTTAAACACAGCAAAGAGTAACTAAATAACACATATATGAAATTTTTCCTTTCGCTTTTATTTATAAGTTATTGAAGGCTAATTTGTGGTGTTCATATACTGATAAAATAATCTTCACCAGATTTACTAAGATGACAAAAAACTAAAAGCATCAATAAAAAATACAATATGATCGAATATGGTGATGCCATATTCGACGCATTTCAGTTATCATAATTCTGTTTTTAAGAACCTCTTTAGACTGGGAAAGTCAATAATATACAGGGTGTTCAGTTATTGTGGTTACGAACTCGGAGGGTTTTTCGTAGACATGAAATATGGGGACGAAAATCACGTTTAATCGGTAAAATTCACGAAAATACGTATCCCGGTTGTGACTCCAGAGGAGAAAGAAGGCAAATGTTATGTGATCACTGAATGCATTCGTGGGTTCGGCAGATTTGTTTAGATAAATTTCACATTAACCTAGGTTTCTACTAAACGTTAATAACACCTCCTTTGTGATTTAAAGTGACTGAGAAACACTTTTACATTGTTGTATACTATAGAAATATATCCGCGGCCACCAATTCGCCCCCTCTACCGTCTCATTTCTCGACTTTTGCCTTCCAGAACGTAAAATGTTGCTTTCTTGGCACCCCCTAGACCAGCGACGGGTCATTTATACCCTCTTGCACACCTCTCGCTACGCCACTACTAGCGGAACTTAAATGTGGCTTATTTACCCCTGAAAGTCGGGTACGCAACCTACCCCCATATATGCAACTAAGTCAGACGTCTATGCACTACCGAGGTGTTCCAAGATCCTTGATCAACAGAAGATGTCTAATTTCTCCTTTACCTTGAGTCCTTGACTCATTGACTTGGCTAACAGACCAAGTGGAATTAGAAACACCACCATATATGTAATAATTGCATTCAAATCATTGTCTTTCCAGCATTATGTGATGCACCACAAGGTATATGGGCTCACATGCCGTCAAGTAAATCGTTTTCTAATTATTCAACTTTTGTTGTCCACGCAAAACATCAAAACCTGCATATGCATTTTCGCGATTCACCATAACTAAACGTGGTTTGCGACACCATATTTCATTCCAATCTGTGTTCTTTTTCATGTTCATTAACAACCATCTGTGTTTGTCACAGCATTAACTAAAGATCTTTCACATAAACAAAAATTCTTTTTTTATATACAGGGTTATTCAAAACAATTGCACCTATTACAGATGGCTATAACTTTCTTGTAAACAACGACAGGAGAAAAAAAATCGAACACAATGAAGAGGGAAGTTTAAAGTTCTGTTTTAGTAACTATCCTTGGTCGTACAGACAACTCCCAAGAGATAGTCCATTTCACCACCATGTGAAGCATTCTCTACGCGTATCTTCAGTTCGTTCACTGTTGAAGATAAAAGAGGTATCTACGACATATCCCAATGAAATGAAGACACAAGAAATAATTTCAGAAGATTTAAGTAACCACATGCAGAATATGCATGTGGTTGCCGAATGTTCATCAATGGCTGCGAACATGCTTCTGGAATGAAATGGAATACGAATGATTTTGCCCACATGACCAAGGAAAGTCACCTGGGCAATTATTGCGGACGGAAACAAAACTTTAGACTTCCTTATGTATTGTGTTAGAATTTCTTTCTTCTTATCATTGTTTACAAAAAAAACCAGTGACGAATTCAGAATTCGGGTGGGTCTGGGGGAGCTGAGGTCATAAAAATTTTGTATCGTTGTGACGAATGTCAAACCTCATGGCTTATGTAAACCAAAACACTTTAACTTTACACACTTTATTCACCTGACAATAAGAATCATAAAGAATACTACAATACTTTCGATAATTTAATAAAAAATACAATGAAATAAATAGGCAAAAATATTTTCGACCGCATCAACGCTACAAGTACAAGTGGGATGACTAGAAAAGTAGGAAAATTTTCGAACCTGTCAAGCCAGAAAGCAATGTTGTCACGTTTTTACTATTTTTTTTTTAAAAAGGGGAAATTAAGAACAAACAGTTGTAGTGAATTTGAGTAAAATCAAGAATTCTGGTTTAGCTCGGGCAGGGGGGCTGCAGCCCGATAGCCCCCCCCCCCGGATTCGCCACTGCAACCATTTGTAATAAGTGCAACTGGGCTTTTTATTTTGTTGCAACAAAAATTGTGTTCAATACAGGATACTTCCATAGAAAGTTGTAAGTACATATTTCTTTTTCCTCGAAGGTGAGGATCATTCCTTTGCAATCGAGCTGGGTGATGACGGCGTCTTACTCTCCGTCCGGCAACTTCGTGGCTTGCGGTGGAATGGACAACATGTGCACCGTGTACGACGTCAATACCAGAGACAGCACAGGAACGGCCAAGATCAGAAGGGAAATGATGGGCTTCGAAGGCTTTCTATCCTGTTGTAGATTTTTAGACGACAACAAACTCATTACTGGATCTGCTGACATGAAAATGTAAGATAAGCCAGAAATTCCACTCGATTCGCACGAGATATTGAATATTGTGTAAAGAATCTAACTTTGAAAATACTTGGACCAATGACGTGCGGTGGTTATAAAACCTACTGAAGCAATCAAATTTTAAACACACATAATAAGTAAAATATTATTATCTTTTACAAATACAAACACATAATAATATTGCATATGTGCGCTCGTAAATGTGTAATCAATCGTAAAAAATTTCCCTTTTAATTTCCCCTCCCTCCCCCCTTCTCTGCATGCAAATGCGCATTTCCCCACCAACTCCAAAAGTCATGTGATCGGTTTGAGAGATAATGCTATGTAATGAGCATGAACTCAACGGAATCAATAGCAATGCGGTATGAAGCAAGAATCACTTGCATACTTTAAAACGCCTTTTTTACATCCAACCTGTGCTCGGTTCGAAAGTCAGGAAAACTGAAGGCAGGAGAGATTCAATACGAGACGTGTTCTGCCAATTTTGGGAAGAGGAGAGTCGTCTGTAGCTACAAACAAAACGGAATCGTGCATTCGATGAAAATTTCGAGAAAAAAAGAAATTGGAACAAATAACTAGACTGCGTCTGAGGAAACAAATTGCTTAATGAAGTACTGCTTCACTTGATTCGGTTAAATGCACGCCACAACACCAATACACTGTCACCAACCAACGCCATTGTAACCAATCACTGCAACTGTCACTGAACCAAAATTAGTCATTGGTTGTAATTAATCAGTAATTAATAGGAGAATTCTAAAGTTAACTTTAACTTTCAGTGTTCATTAAATAACGATTCACTCCTTGGTCAAAAATTAATAACAATGTTAACAACGATAAACCGCTTTAACAGCGGAAAATCGACTGTAGTGATTTCATATGACACTACAATCACTTGACAAATTAGCTGCTCAAGCCATCTAATTGCATTCTGGTTGGTAATAAATCAATAATTAATAGATGACTAGGGGCCTCTGCCCCTTGCTTGCTAACGCTGAGATTAATAGATTTGCTTCTGATGCTTTAACTTAAATCATCACAGAATAAATTTGTTGGCCTTGAAGAAGGTCTTTTTCTTGATTTTGTAAGCATTTAGAAGACAAATTGAACATTCAAATGAAACTAACAAAGAAAATTACGAAACTGCAAGAAAATGATAAATAAAGAGTTTCAAAATATATAAAGAGAATCCTAAAAACAAATCGGCAAGACTCGTACGATACGGTTTCGTCGCCAAGCTCGCCATAATCACGTCCACTGTTAAAAGGCTCACCAAGAGGAAAACAAGTTTCAGGATTACCACATTTGGCGTATAAATCCCAAAAGAAATTCCCTTTTGGCGACCGCACCGTATTTTTAAGTCTGGTCAGCTCGATGGGCATGTTGAAACAAACTATATCTCCTTCTTCCTGGACGTTTTTCAAAACTTTCTTCAATTGATTCATTTGGCACGTTATTTCCTCTTATTTTATTGTTTCAGTAATATTTAACAGCACTGTTCAGATTCATTATTAACTCATTGAAAAGAAGGCTCACACTAAATCGCACTCGCTTCTTTACATTTGAAAAGTAAATTCACATGATCCCATCAATTGCTATAGATGTTGCCAAATCCTGTAGCTATATAACGCGTTTTTTGGTAGCCGCACAAGAGAAATATTTATATCTATACTTATAATAGGCAATGTTTGTGTGTGCCTGTGCGCTATGTCCAGACGAATTTATTGCACTTACAACCATGAAATTTGGCACACAGGTAGTCGTAATGGTGATTCAATGCACCTCGAAGCCGAAATTTTAAAAATTAATCTAGAATTTTTTTTTTATTTTATGTTTTGTGTTGTTTTGGGTGATTTTTCGCACTAATTTCTCAATAGCATGATTTCGGATAACTGTACGATAAAAATAGATACAACATCGGAAAAAACACGCGATTTCCGTTCTAATGAAGTTAGTTTTGAGCTTCTAACGTAATTTACTGAATTTTGAGAAGTTTTTGAAAAATAGCTAGAGTTTTGCCATCGAAATGTTATTTTTGTTTTTAAATTTGTTACATCCGACTTTCTAATAACACTATTATTTTCAATTTTTTTCAGCTTATAACTAGAACGGTTCTGTCGGATTTAAAACAAGAACGGTTAAAATATCTTTTCCCGTTTTTTCTTAATTAATTTTTTCCTGGTCAGTTGAAAGATATTTTTCCTCTAGCGAAGCTTACTCCCGCGACACCTTTCCGGGACGTTACGGGCAATTTCATTTTGCTGACGGGGCAGAGTGACGTCATAACCTTCAATTGAATGACTTCGATTATTATTTTCGGATTCGATTTTATATTTTACTTGCTGTATAATAATAATTTTCACTTCACGTTGCATTTTCTTAATATTGTTTCGTATTAACGTACTCTGTATTGCTTTTCTACAGTTGAAATGTCATTATCGCGAAGAAAATTATGTTTTATTTTATGGCTTTTCCCGTTTGTGACTTTTTTTACTTTTTTGTTTTTTTTTTTTTTTTTTTTTTTCCAATTTTGTTGAAGTCCTGATTCCACAGGCAACGCCGTGCGCGTACTGCTAATAGATACTAAACGCAGATTATTTCATTCGATTGAACTACTTTTATGCTTTGGGAAAATAACTCTATACAAAATGACAATAATGGTAAAAACATTTTGCAGAATGCTTTGGGACTTGGAAACGGGAGTAAAGGATGCGGAGTACAACGGTCACGCGGGTGACGTCATGAGCATGTCTCTTCATCCAGACAAAACTTCCTTCGTGACTGGTTCGGTTGACAGAAGTATTAAGGTAAGAAAATAAACTTACACTGGTTTAGAAAACGAGAGTAGATATTAAGCCGGCCATTCACTTGAAGGATAGCCATGCCATTTGTCCTAAGCTCGTTTTTTTTTCACCCATTTTTATTGAAAAATGCAGGCACGCCATTCACTTGATATTTAAAAGGACGCTAATTCTGAACGAAGGTAGGGGGAGCGATCTTCTTTCCCTCTCTACAGCTGCTTGTCAATCGCCCTTCGATTTTCCCCAGTCAGCAGATTTTAATTTATGCTACTATCAAAGCGAGGCTTCAATCTACGCAAGGCATTGTTCTTTTCGCTATCCTCTTTCAGTGTCCCTCTTTTTCGCGCTCCGATTTTAGTCAGATTTTTATTAGATCTTTTCCAACCATCACAAGCCATTTGGCTCTTCTCGCGTTTCAAAATATCCGATTTGTCTGTGCAGTCAATGGCCGCCTTTTTAGGGTAAGGGAGCGGCTGAAATTAAATGGCGCGATAGCGGCTTCTCTTCTAGAACCAGGTTGATTTAAGTTTGGTTTAATTAACGTTCAGATGACGAGAACGAAGCCTGCCGGCGTGCCCTCTCCAAACCTCAGGACCATACCAGAGGGGAGACGTTTGGCCTCCTACGTATGATTTAGAGAGCAACAGGCCCTTATACAATATACACGGCTGATTTACAGTGGAATTGGGTTTCGAACCTATAACTCTCCGGCCTCGAGGCCGAGACCTTACCACTAGGCCACAGCGACCCTGATTTACGAAAATAAATATTCATATTTCACGCGAAAGTTCAAAAGGATTTTGAAAAGAATTATATCAATTTTTATAGCTGCGATAATAATAATGATGACAAAAATATATTGTGTTAATAAACAGGGTGTATAACCATATCCTTATACCTAGAAATTACATTCAAAGGAAGGAAGGAAGGTAGAGTTGGGAAAGTTATGTCTGCCTTTAGAAAAGCGGACATGAAAGCGGGCTGATCGTAGCGGATCATGGATGTTTGCCATTTTAGATCGGAAACGAAGCTTCTTAGTAGAGTCTGCTATAAAAAAAGAGTAGGTGTAATTGCAAAATTAATACTTTTTCGTGACACCTGGCATTACTTAGCTGTTACCACCTTTCCCTTCTCTAGAAGACATCTTGTTTACAGTTATTTTAGTTAGTTAGACAGTTATTTTCAAAATTAATCGAAGGTGAATATCAGTAATTCTGGAACTTATAAGAAACTGAACTGTAAATAAACGTCTGCAGATTTTTATTAGATCTTTTGTCGCATACTTCTATATCAGCTGGGCCACAGAAATATTCGTCATAGGCCGCGAAATTGACATGTATGGCTTGATAACTCGTCTAATATTTTTCCCAATTTTAATTGGAAAATGAACTTTCAAAATTACTGTAGAGAAATTTCAGATCTACAAAAATTGTTGATGTATAAATATCATTTATCTATATATTTAAAATAATTGGCAAAACCAGAGGGCAGTACCCCAGCCCCAACCACTGAACCGATTTAATTTTATTTCATATGAAGCTTATAACCTCTAGATATGTCATCAATGGTCGCCGTCCGTCCACCACCCACCATTTTTGACATAAATCGAAAAAAAATTCCTTCACTGTACATTCTCTATGGGGAAAAAACCTTGACAGAAACCCCCAGCCCAAACTACTGGACCGATTTCGACAATTTTTATTACATATGAAAGCTTATGACCCCCTAGATATGTCGTGAATGGTCGTCTGACACTCAGCAACCTCCATTTTCAAGTAATATCGCAAATAAAACTTCGGCAGACTGCCAATTTATTTCGCCATGTTGGAAGCATAGCCACAGGCTAATAATATTGCGGGCGAACAGCTGGTCGCCGGAGGCGGCTAGTACAGTTTTGTTTTGTAAACTTAAATTTTTATTTATTTATATATTGGTTATATGTGTAACTAAGTAATTCCTTTCAGCTAGAATTTGCATAATAATTCCAGTATATACATTTATTAATGGAGCATTTTCTATATCTCCGAACTTATAATACTTAATATTAGCAAAAGCAATTATTTCTTTCAAAAAAATTAAAATCCAATGGAGTTAGTACTAATAATATATATTCGGTGCATTCGATTTTAAAACCAACCATAAAAAGAATGCTTAAATTAACCTCTTGTATTCTTGTCACGATTTGAGATTTCTTTTACCTTTGTATAGTTATGGGATATTCGAGACGGAGAATGCAAGCAAACATTTTGGGGCCATGAATCAGATGTCAACTCTGTTTGTGTAAGTATATCTTTTTCTTCATATTGCTCTTCTTTATACCTACTCTTCAGTACCTCAGCGTTTATTTTCTCAAAGGGATTAGTTTAGTTCAGTCATATTAATGTCCCGTTTTGAAACAACATGAGGGCTATTTTGGGATTGTCTTCATAGTTTTGAACCGCTGTCAGATGACGAAGACTAGATCTCCTTCTTTAAATTTTCACGCCACGTTCCTGCAGTGACTGAAAGTCCCCCAGAGGACTCTACTGAGAAAATAGCTCCTACCTCTTTCCCTCAAGAACTTTTCTCCAACCAAGAAGAACTCTCCGACCTCTTCAGGCTCCTTAAAGAATTACATGTGATTCTAAAAAAAAATACCCAACATCAAAGAAACACTCCAGAAAATGGAGAAAACCGGAGATCCCAATGCTAAGTTCTGTATCCACACAGAAGATTTGAAGCATGATGACTAAATCCCTCTCTAATTTTCTCCCATTTCCTTACTTCCTTTTTAATTGTTAATTCCGTTCTCTAAGAAATCCTAACTTACCAATTTGCCCGTATTATGTTAAAATTACCTGTGTTAAGTCAATCAATTTCAGCAAATAAAGGAAAGGAGATTATAGGCTACATGGCCCAGGCTCTCCCTACAAATTCTCCGATGGATGGTCACCAGCGACATAGAGTTTTCTCTAAAAAGATACGAGAAATAGAAAGAAAGACAATCTTATTAACAGTAAATGCAAAAATGATCATAAGGAAAGCAAAGAGAGTAGATCATACTGTAAAAAAAGCCGGACATTCACGGGCGCTCCACACCACGCACATGCGACCACTGCACGCCAAAACCAATCGCCATTGTGGTTCAATTCCAACTGGTCAGAATTGGCATGGCTTGAAGCGGAAAGTTGGATCTACGGAATTCCCGTCATTCCCCGCCAATTGGATTGCCAGGCCATAAATACGGTCAGAGTAGGTACGTGTGATGGAGAGGGTGCGTGGTTCACTGAGGAAATCAGAGTGGATGGATTTGCGTGATGTGAAGTGCTCGTGAATGGCCGGTCTAAATGGATGGACTAGAAGATGAAATAGCCTCACGCCAATTGCGTGGCGTAGAGTGATCTTGAATGGCCGGTCTAAGATTGACGCAGTGCCGTAGCGACGCGGGAGACAGAGCGAGAGAGTTTAGATTTTAATAAACATTAAAATATTTTAAATGTATAGCAATATTTTTCGTAAACCTAAATATGGCATTAAATTTTAGAATTCGAATAAAAACTGGAACTTAACACTTACAGCAATTGTACTGCTTAAACTAATTTTTTCCTGAAGTATAATTTTGTTATCTTGGATAGAAAATTATCCTTCTTCACACTTAAAGTCCTAAAAACTATTCAATATTTTTCCAAGAATTCTAACATATCGCCGATCCCATTTTTTTATGATATAAACCATGGTTAACCCCAATGCATGGTTTGAAATCGCCCTCAATCCTTTTAGATCTAGAAAGGCAGTTTTCACTCGCCATTACAGTTTATTCATCTCTTTTAGCTTTTTGACGCCAAACAAACTACTCATAATACAGTCAATCGAGGCACATGTGATGAACACCAAGTGTGTCGTGTCAATTGATTTTGGAATCTACCGCACATCCTATAGGATTAAAACATACATAAAACAGCGTGCAATTAGATGTTATATGACATGCGCAGTGATGTTTACCGATAACGTCAAGTGAATTAACCTCAGTATGCCTGACATAATTTTTCACAGATCAGTTAGGATTCATCATCTAATTAGTACCCGGAAACCACAATTTACCATTCGTATGAAAATAGCTGAACCGTCGAGTGTAAATTATTCAAGCAGACTTCAATATTTTCATTTTTGCAATAAACTTCAGTTCGTAATTGTCTTCTTCATATAAAAGAGATTATTAGTAGTTAAATATTCATCACAAATAAAAAATCTAATGTCACCTATTAGTGGCTGGCAAAATATTCAGAATATGTTAATACTCAGCAATGCGCATAAGGTCAATAAAATGCAAAGGAACAAAGATTTTATCGAAAATGATAAGAAATTTGCAAGTAGCACTGAAGTTTAGTTCATATGGAATGTATGTGAATAAGCGTTTTTAAACATAAAAAAAATCATACAGGAATAAAGAGTAGGGGGAGTTGGGGTAGATTGATACGCGGGAACATTGATACAGTCCTTAAATTTTGATGGTTGGAATGGCTCACGAAGTTCACATCCTCTCATATATATGCCACTGTAACCCTTAGCCCAGGGTATATTTTTTGGCCAAGTTTCATCAAAAGCTAATTTACAAATGAATCAAACCGCTAACCTTCTCGCCTAAATGATTTTTACTCTAAGTTTGTGTTGTGTGATTTCTTTAACTAGTTAAGCTTCCCTACCAAAGGTAGGAAAAAACATTTATTTTTCTGAACTATATTAAGTTTTGAGGTTGTTTAGCGTTGTTTTTGAGTAGCCATTAGTAAGTTAACTCCTGGGGAAGATTGATACGCGTATCCTGTGGGTATCAATGTGCAACAATTACTTTGCACGATCCTCTTCAGAAATAAAAAAAAAAAACGCAAAAATGCACTTTCTAAGAGAAACATGCAATTAAGTATTTGTTTAAACAATGAAAACGATTTGAATTTCATTGAAAAGTGAAAAGTATCGTTACAAATTAAAATATTTTTTTTAAGAATTTATTAAAATTGGAGAACAAATTTTTACGGCAACTTAATAAATTTAATCGAAAAGATAATTTTTTGCATTTTCAGATGATATGAAAATTATTTTTGTACTATATTATTTTCGTAAATTATCACTGAAGAACGCGAAAATTTCCCTTAATTTTTAATTTCTTAAAATTACAAAAACCGGCTTCGAGGTACACATGCCCTGCCTCCAAAGTACTTTCACACACACACACATTCTCCTTTATTATTTGTAGAGATAAATTATTTTCTGAGTCATTATTGTTTCATTTTTTCCAGTGTCATTAAGGATGTTGAAATTTGATTAAAATAAAAGTTTGTTACACTTTTGAACCTTGATTTGATCCCACATCTATTAATCATTATTATTTCCGATATTTCGATATGTATAAATGTATTCCTAGTATGGGGCAGATTGATACAAATCCATCTTTAGGAAAAGAGTATGATAAGTATTTTATTATGTCATTTATGTCCAAAACTCGACTGAAATCCTATATTTGATTAACAAATGTATAAATATAGCGTTTTAATTCTACAGTTGGTAAAACCATTTTTAGCTTTTTTAAAAAAAAGGGTATCAATGTCCCCGCATTCTCCCTATTCTAAAAGCAGGATATTCTGAAGATAGGCATGCTGCTAACAATTTGTATGCAACAGCAGCAATCAATGGACGTGACGAGACTCTCACTTTTGGAAATGACACAATGAAACAGAATAAAAGTGCTGTTTTTTTTAATGAATAAATAACAATCAACAATGTTTTAATGAAAATCGGATTTCGTTTCATAACTTTTCTCTACAAACTTTTGATATCTTACCGACTTCTAACGTTCCCAATATTCAAAAAAATGTGCGATGTAATATACTGAGATTCATTGATTTCATATCAACAAACATCATGAAAAACGAAACTATTCGTAATCTTTCTTACGTTACGTTGTGATGTCACATCATGCCCTTTCCCCTTCTACAAGATGCACGATGGATTCCACAATAAAACTGGCGTGGCGCATTGGACGTGCTTTACGTAAACATTGCTGTGGCGTAACTACTACAGAGTAGCAGGAGTGGCAAAAGGCCAGGGTCCACGGTCTTAAAGGACCCGACCGAATTGGTAGTTACATAGGCATATAGATTCAAAAAAGATTCTTAGATTCCAATCAACTTTTAGACACGAAATAGAAAAATCTTTATTATTACGGAATTTTCAGATCTACTAATTACAAAAAAAAAACCCCTTTTCTGCCATTACACTTTGCTGAAGTGTATAGAGCTTTGATGTAATTTTTAAGCATTTCTGTCAGTGGCGAATCCAGGATTTGGGTTCGGGCTGAGATTTGTACAGTCGTGAGATTTGTATAGAAAAATTTTGTATAGTCGTGACGAATTTTAAAACTTATGGCTTATGTAAACCAAATCCGAAACACTTTAACTTTACAGACTAAGACAATAAGAATCATAAAGAACCTTACAGTACTTTCGATAATTTAATAAAAAAACACACTGAAATAACTAGCAAAAACATATTTTTGACCGCGGCAACGCTACAAATACGAGTGGAATGACTATAAAAGTGGGAAAATTTTTAAGCGTATCAAAAGCCAGGAACTTTTGTACTATATTATTTTATTTGTACTATATTATTTTTGCCACTTTTTTTAAAAGGTAGATAAAGAAAAACAGCTGAAGTGATTTTAAATAAAATAAAGAATTCTGATCTAGCTCTGGGGGGGGGGGGCTGCAGCCCTATAGTCCCCCCCCCGGATTCGCCACTGATTTCAATCACTACGGCTAGTGCCGCATGGTAATTTTTAAAATTAAAATTAATAAAATCCTATTTAAGGGATTCTATGGGAGAAGAGAGGTTGAGTAATCTAGCAATACTGTCAAATGAACATCCTTTGCCTCTAACGTTGGATTTTGAAGAAATAATATATATTTTTGCTGCAAAGAAAGATCGGAATGAACAATTTTAAATCACCTTAAAATATTCTTAATCACAAAAAATGAAAAAAGTTGTGTCAAATAAAAATGTAAATAAATACTGAATTATTTCCTTATTCCTTCAAAATTATAATATCTTTAAAATCAACTAATAGTATTATAAGAAATCATTAAGTATCTCAAAAAAGAAAGCACTTTTATAATCAGTGATAGTGATGAATTTCATTTTCTAAGGGCCACAACCTAAACGTTCGCTAAGGGCCCCATAGGCCACTGACTGGCTACATTCAGTGGCGGTTTTTCGCACAGACGTTAGAGGGGCTCGCCTCGTACCTCGAGACCTTATTGCAGTGCTAAGCCGTTGTTGAATTTATGACATTGGGTAGAGGGGCCTCAAATCAATTTTACGCCTGTGGCCTCATATTGTCAAATTCCGCCACTGGCTACATTAGGGTTAATGCTTATCAATAACTCTCTATGTTTAAAAAAAATTATGATCTATAAATATTTCAAAAATTTGAGACTTAAAATGTGATAATAAGCTCGATATTAAAAGTTTCTAGAGAATATCAAAGCACGAACAATTAATTATTTTAATAAAAAGAAGCGCAGACGAAAAACCGGGTGTCAATAAATAAGAATTAATCAATAAGCTTTGTTTCTTAAATTCAAAAATGAAACCTTGTTCTATTTTCGTAGTTCCATCCAAGTGGGTACTATTTCGGGACCGGTTCCGACGACAAAACGTCCCGATTGTTTGACATCCGCGCCGATCAGCAGATAGGACTCTACCGAACACCCTCCAACAAAAGCGGCTTTACCTCCTGCGGACTCTCTACAAGTGGCAGAGTGATTCTGTGCGGATCGGATGACTCATCGGTGCACACTTGGGACACCCTCAAAGCCAAGCACAATGGTACCAGCTTTTGGATTTCTTTTCGTCTAAAAAGAAGGCATTCAAGTATAAAGAACAAATATATATACAGTGGAACTTGGTTGATTTGAAACTGACGAGACCACAGTAAAACTCTGATTGATCCAAAAATTCAAATTAAGAAAAACTGGGTATAAAAATGAGTTACAACAGGAGAAAACGATAATTTTTAAGCTCAAAATAGCAGCAGATTTATTTTTTATATTTAACAGTTTTAACAAATGATACATAATTAATAAATAAGCTTTAAGTGATAATAATTATAATTATTTTTTTAATAATGCTAAAAATAATAATTTCTATAAGTGAGTAAGCAACAGATAGCGTTCAGCATTTTGAATATAACAACTTTACAATAAAACTTAAAATAAACAGTACAATTTGCATTAAACATGTTCAAATTTTTTTGTTAATTTAAGGTTTTTTTATATATATATACTTATGTTGTACAACAGCAAGGTTCCTCGAGTGACTTAAAGGCCTTAAAAAATTATTCACTTACAATTCTTGAGGACACAATGTATGCTAATATTTAACTAATAAATCAACTCAAAAGTTCTTTTTAAAAAAGTATAATTTTTTTTATTTGACTCTGAATTAACAAAAATAAATTCGAATTATAGACTTACATATATACGAATATAGATGAAATATTAACTTCCTATGTTAGTAGGAAATTCAGGAGTCCAGAGAAAAATTCAAATTATTAAAGAATTCTACTTAAAAACATTTGAATTAGACAAGTTCCACTGCATATCAACTAAACTATAGTTTTTTAGAATAAAACTTGATTTAACCAGGTATGTAATGATATGGGTATAGCTATCATTTAATACATCAAAATATTTTGTATAGAACATGAAGTCTAACGTCTTCTGTGTGTTACAATAAGTATTAAAAAAATTCATGAATATTCTCTTGAAAATAACAGCATTAAACAATATTTAAAATTATGTTTTCATAACTGAAATTAAGTTAGTTAAAGTTACCTACTAAAGTCTGATAACTAAAGTTTTTTTAATAAAGTTTTAACTTTTTAAAGTTTACACTTTTAATAAAGTTGGACACTCGTGCCCAAAAATAATGCACAATTTTGAGGATGCTATAAAATTGGACTTAATATGGATACTATGGTTCATAATTAGTTTCTGAGAATCGTGGGACTCACATTTTACAGTGAAGATTCAGTCCTGATGACAATTAGGGTACCATGTACAAATTGATGAAGACGAAAATTATTTTGGCTCACCACGCTTCACAAAAAGCAGATGAGTTAAAAATTTCACTAATGGTAATGTTTTGATGTACATAATAATTACATGCATTTTCATAAACACAGCACACACATATTCGGGAAGATATAAAGGTTTTCTTAAAAATCCCAAATTTTTCCGCATGTTTTTTGCTTATAACATGCAGTTTTCCTTTCAAATTGTACGAAACTTACAGAATACTTAACAATACATGAAAGAAGCAATGTATTAAAATTTGAATATTACGGGAATATGAGCATTTGTAGTAAATAATTTTTTACTGCACATGCGCGAAATGTAGCGGAAATTCTTTTTTCCAAACTTGAAAGCCAGATATATAGGCCAACTTATATAAAAGTTTCAGTTCATTACCATTAGTATTCAGAAATATATTGGCATTTAAATTTGATAAATTTCGATACACTCTAAGAGAGGCTTAATGATAAGGGACCATGCACAAATTGAAATTTATTAAACTTGAATCTTCGAATGGCATTCTACGAAATGCAATTTAAATAAGGTATTTAATTTGTAAGTAGACATAGGTATTCAGGATATTCAACTTTCATAAAATTCTATATTATTGTTCGAATATTGTAGATTTTTGTAGACGGTCCCCTAATTGCCATCAGGACCGAATCTTCACTGTAAAATGTGACTTCTGACGATAATATGTCCCACGATTCTCAGAAACTGATTGCAAACCATAGTATCCATATTAAGTCCAATTTTGTAGCATCCACAAAAGTGTGCATTATTTTTGGACACTAGTGTAAATAAAAACTAAAACAAATTTTGCACATTGAAGTATGTGTATCTTGGGAGATTTGTAGTACCTATGTTCAGGGTATCTGCCAAAATACAGTGTTACAAAATCATGAATTTCCATGACTTTCCCTGATTACGGCCAATAATTTTCCATGACTTAGAAATGCTTTAGTTAAAGTATATACGAATTAAACGTGTTATGTGAATGCAAACAAAAGATATGCATTTGGAGATAATACAGTAATTTTGGGATAGAAAAAGTACTTATAAATGTTTACAAACTCGTGTACATAGAAATAAATTATTGTATTTCTATATCTAATCTAAGCTTAATCATATAGCAGTTTTGTAAATGCAACCAAAATTTTTCTAATTCAATTTGAATTCATTAACTTTAGCCAAATGATAAGAAAGTAAAATTAGCAGTAAATAATGCAACTGTGATGATTTTTCAAAAATATTTAATGTATCACAATAATGATTATTTACATTTCTGTATTAATCTCAAAAATTAATGTCTCAATATAAAGTTCTTATATTTAAACTTAATTTGAATTAAGGATTTGATTTGACAGTAAGTATTTTCTCTTTTCCTCCAAAATTTGAATTTTTTCTTCAAATTCAGTTGCTTCCTTCTCTTTTTCCAATTGGATTTTCTTTTTCTGATTATATAACTGCCGCAATTCATTTTCTAACGTCTTAGATGCTTTTTCATCTAAATATTCTTTCTTCCTCACAAAATCCGCTCTATACCCATGCTTCGCAACACAAACAGCTAACAACATTCTTTTAGCAATAGAGACTTTTCAACTCCCCCAAGAGATTTAATTCCATTGTATGCTCATCTTTGATTAATCAAACTTTGCTTTTTCAAGTTTTCAACTAGCATTGTTTTATTGACAGAGAAGCCCCTTTCCATTGAAGCATTTCCATTGGAGAATATAAAGCATAATTTTACAACCTGCCACAGATCTTCCCATTTTTTTTTTTCCTTTGACAATAATCCATAGTAAAAGTTATCGAGCTCTAGATTGCACTCATCAGCCAAAAAATTTTCAAACTCATCCGGGTGTCTTTCTTTGACAACAGAGCAAAATGATACATATTAGTCTTTTCCTCTTTCTGCCACTGTCTCGGTGATTTGGTTTGCATTATGTAGTACTTCAAGAACTATGTTAAACCGAGTTAACCCAATATTTGAATTATTCAACATAACAGAAGAATGCAAGCTGAATAAACCTCTAACAAGTTTATATTTGAGTGGGCTCTTATCAATAACTTTTTGAGCCAAATTCTGCAAAATTTTCTGACAGTCCAGAAAAAAAAAAGAACTTTGTCTTGACAGCTATTTTTAACTCTTTCAAGTATTTTTTAGTTCCAAAGCCAATATCTATGTTCTTAGCTTCCAAGAGACTATCTTTAGAGTTGAGGTCAAGTTTCAACAATGCTGGGCCCTCAACAACTTTTTCAGGCTTGACAAATGTTTTTATGATCCCTCCTAACAGCCGAGACAATTCTGCATACAAGTAGGGCACACACTTGGACTTTGAAAATTTGTCAAAAAAGTTTCACTTTGTAGTGACAATGACCTAACGAAAACAAGTTTGCATTTTGTGAAAGGATATTTCATAGACGTTTTAAAGAGGCCTTAAGCTTGCTATCAGTATGTTTTAATTGTGATAGATACTTCGTGACTGGCTCAACTATTTCAATGGCTCTTGCTATGCAATCACTGTTTTCTAGCCATCGAACAGCACAAAATGTTTTTCAGAAAAATAGAACAACCTGTAATTCTAGTCAAATCTGCTCTTCTAGCTGGAGAAGCCTTAAATAAATAATATAAATTTCTTAAACTTATTATTAGGAGATTAAAGCCTAGCGAATCCATGACAGCCTATAGTTTTTCATGACTTTTATTCAATTTTTTCTGAAAATCATGACTTTTCATGACAAAATTAAACCATTATCCAAATTCATGACTTTTCATGACTTTACCTGATTTTCCAGGTGCGCGGAAACCATGTATGTTGTAATAACTATTTATACAACTATGCACAATATGGATATTTACACATAAATAGTTATTTTACAATTTTTTCCCCAAGACACTGGTAAAATAAAAAGGCATTTGTTTTCTTCCGTATAATGGGCAGAACACAAGGTTTATAATTTTGAATTTGTTTTAAAAAGAATGTATTTTTTTCAGCCATATGAGCAATATTCAACAAATTCACATCTAAGAAATAACACAATGAATAAGAATCAATGCATAAATGAGAAGCAAAATGCAGATTTCAAGAGAATTAAAAATATTTTAATAGCTCGGTAAAAATTAATGAGTTTATAAGGAAAATAAAATTAACACAAAAGGCTGTGAAATCTACAAGAACTTAAGTAAGTAACCATCTGTATTACAATATTATTTTATTTATGTCACAAAGTGTTGTGCATGTCGCATCCGGACAAATATGTAAATATCCCATTTTCAGTGTCATACTAATTGGAAGCACTCATATTTTGCATTTTAGTAGGTTCATCATAGTACACAATGCTTCAAAAGCAATGTCAATTTGAACATGCATATTTAACTTTGTGTGAATGAGACTGTATGATAAGACTTCGATAATGTGGACAATAAAGGAAAAAAGTCATTCATGTGGAGCTGACTGCAAAAGAAATTTGAACCTGGTTGAAACAAGACAACCAAACTTGATATCTATTGAATCATCTAAAACAACCAAAGCTTGTTTTTTTCACTGTCCACTTCTAAATAATATCCAATGGGCATTTAGGTATGCAAGAGGTTTTAAACGATTAACCCTTTGCAGTCATGCGTCTACTCTCAGCCACCAAAGCTTTTTACCGTTCCAGTCTTGTGTCTGCTCTAACCCACCACAGCACAGAACTATACTGATCTTATATTATACTAAATCGACAAACTTTGGAGATATATAGAATTCGAAATATTTTACAAATTGCGTTTAAGTGTAATTACGCTTTTTCACTTCTTAAAATATTTTTTAAATAATACTCTACAATGGCAAAAAGAAAGTTACCACAAGAAGTGTACCGTGAAAGTAGTGTACCAAAAGTAGCATATTGAGGGAGGAAGATGCCAAACTAACTATTTTTGCAACACGTTCTTGAAAACCAAGGTTTCATATTGGATACTGTTTTAAAAGATACCACACGATGGAGAACTATAAAATTTAATTTTGACAAAAAATTAAAACATTGTGTTACATGTATCTAAAGTGTAAACCCCTAGCAACGGCCACCCAACCCCTCTGAACGGCCGCTGGGTGGGTTCGCCCATCCCATTTGACAAACGCATCGGTTAGAGATTTACTTTTTAAACTGAAAAACGAACTTGAAAAAGGGTTGTTTCTGAGAAGAGTAAAAACTTAAAACAGTCGCAAATTGTATCCTTTTTCAAAAAATGTAAAAAACTATTTAAAAAGTACTATTTTCTCTTTAGATAAGTCTCAAACTTCATTTTAAATAAGAAATATGTGTCAGACTTGTTTATATTATGTATTATAGCAATTATCTTGTAATTATAATGAAACCCTTCAGAGCGGCCAAATTTTCTCGGAATGGAGGGGTGGCCGCTCAGAGAGGTTTCACTGTACGACATATGGTATTATGCTGTTACTTTTATGATGAATAGTAAAAACAGCACAGCTGTATTTTGTAGCAAATATCAAAACAAAATCATTCATCAAAATCAACCCATGGAGCAGTTTCAGATTATTACTGAAGCAAACTGTTTAATGCAAGCTTACCTTTACTTTCATACATGAAAGAAAAGGTAAGTTTACATTAATTTCTTTTTGCTTATCATCAAGTAATACTCGCTTTTTTTCTATATTTATGTATATCTAGATTGATAGAGCAATTTTGTACAAAAAATGGGTCACAAAAGTAAAAAGTTTAAGTCCTACCTAAAGCTTCTATATTTTGGGATTTTTAAGTTTTTTTTTTCCCATCAGTTTATTTTAGATTTCATATTCGTCTAATTCATTTTCTTTGTATGGTTTGAAATCTAGAAGAAATTCTTGGTAAAATTTTACTTAAACAAATATGCCATATTAATTCAGGCTGGCAATTATTCTCATTACATTCCCAACAGACAAAATTCATTCTAGGCACTTTCATTTGTGCATGTACAACAGATTTTCAATAAAAACCAATTAATAAAATTTTCAAAAGTGATTGTAATCATTAAACACTACTCTTTTCTTACTCTATTTTAAATTTATTAGATGATCAGCATCAATGTTATCGTACTACTTTCAGAATTCATTATTTTAATCATCAAGATTTAAATTTGTAACTAGTTAATTTAATTTTTTTTCAGGTTGTCTAACAGGCCACGAGAACAGAGTTACTTCATTAAGTATGCCAGATAATGGTATGGCTATTGTCACAGGTTCTTGGGATTCAAGTGTTCGAGTTTGGAATTGATTTGTTACCAAGGAAATAGTGGAATTATAACAATTTAGGTTGAATCAATCAAGCAAAATGTAAATTTTTAATAAACTCAAATAAAAAAGGAGAAAGGAATTTTAGTTAGCAAACTTTTAAAATGATTAACTTTTAAAATAGAATTTTGCTCACAATTTTCACAACTGAATTACTATACATTTAATATTAAATTATTCCACTATATTTTATGTTAGTTTTTGGAAATTCCTTCAGAAGTTCTTAAAATGTCATCCTGAAGAAGTTTCAAAAACTATCATTTTATCACTCCGAGTGCAATATTGTCCATGGTATTAAAAACACAACGAGCAACTTGAAATCTTTAGATCTTTGAAAGCTGCTCAACTTTTTGTTGTTTTAAATAAGATGTTTTAAAATTAAATGCCAGGGCTAAAAAAACAAAGGAAAGAAAAAGATGCAATGCATTTGCAATGTAAAACAAATGACACCAAACAGACAAGATGTAAAGATAAACAGCTTTATTCACCAATTTAAATTACATACGATTTTATAACTGACAAAACACAACTAGACTCAAATTTGACTCTCACACTGACAATGGCGAAAATAAAATGAAGCTGACATGCACAGCTCATTTGTACACAGGAAGGTTCCAATAATATGTATGAACAGGGAAATAACTTTTCCAATATATAATCAGAGAACAGTATTTCCAAGGGCTGCTCTCATTGAGAGCTGCGAAATGACACCACGAGGAGTTATAATACTATACACACAAGAGGTGGCATGCTCTGAGCTAGATGCTAACTGGCTAATGGGAGCGACAACAAGAACAAAACAATTAAGTAAAATTTGAAATTGACAATGGCTGCTACAATTTTTAACACTACATCTACTTATATAAACACAGGAGCCTACAAAGTAGTTCCCTTTTCCATTTGTTAAGAAGAAAAAAAGCAAGATAGACAATTTTTTGTTTGTTGCTTGTTAATAAGAGCAGCCAAGAAAGAAACACCATTTATTTTGTGATGGATCACTTGAAAGTGCAGTCACATTGGAAATTACATTATGCACCAAAAGTATATTAAACAAAGAGTAGCAGCATTCTGTCGGTTAAGGCTCCGATTTATTATTATTATTTTTTAAAGTCCAAACTACTCTACCGAGTAGTACGGGCCTCCTTGAAATATACAGGCTTTGTAGACAACAGAATTCTGTTTTTCCTTTATCTCTTATACTGTGTGTTGACAGCCAGTGCAGTTCACTTTTTTTATTTGGCAGATGCAGCTGGATATTACATAATACAAAACTACTACTTTAGGAAAAAAAAAATTGCAAAAGAAAGAACCCACTTCCATATCAATGTCAAGTCTAGAACCTGGATAGTAAATTTGTTAACATAAAAGCCTTCAGAGCCTGACTCTACTACAGTGTGGGTGTGTGCACTCTTTACAGTGCACTGGAGTCCTTGTATAACCATGTCCTGCTTGTCTAGTTTTATTTTTTTTTTATTTGTCATATGTAAACTTTCTTACCACTGCATTGGCAGTTACAGACTTCATGGTCTGCAAGTTGTGAAGTCCAACTTGATTTTTAGCAGTGATCATTTGGGCAAGTTCCACATCATCTCAATGGTCCCAAGAAGAGTGAAACTGTGCAACAACAAGGATATCTGCCTTTTACATCAGGCAACACAGGTATTTTTATTTTTTACTTTAAATAGTCACGACCTAGATTATCCATGTGATTTCACCACAAATAACGAATTCACATTATTTACAAATGGAATCCACATCTAGCACTCAGAAACAGAAACTGGTTTCACAAAAAAAGATACAACAATACATTTATTAAAGCCTGGAATAGAATTTGATACAAACAATTGCATGTCCTATAGCAATGTTTCTTCTGTCACAAATTAAAAGACATGCAGAGTGGGTGCATATAGAATCAACTTTCTTTAAGTTTTATGAAACAGTGGTGCGTGTCAGGTGAGCAAGGGACCAGCCGGGGCTCAGTCTGGCCCCTCGGCCCAGCCGACACAGGTAGCCTTTTCCCCAAACATTTCTTAACGAGATGGTGAAAATTTGATTCTATATGCAGATGCCTAGAAGCTACAATTAAAGTACAGCATAATAAGTTAATATAACTGTCAAGTGAATACTATGCAAGCAAAAGACAGCAAGCACCGTGCACTGAGCGACTGTGCTTCAGGCAGTTTGCGACAGAGTATGACTAGACAGAGCTGTATAATTCAGCATGAGAGAAAAAAAAATCAAAAAGAGGAATAGTTGATTTGGATCACTCACTCACAGATATAGATATAAACATGCACGTCTGAATATGAACGCCAAATCACACATACGAATGTAATTTTTTTTTTTTTTTCTTCACGACACATACTCAGGCTCAATATGTGCTAGATGTAAAGTTACAAAAGAAGGCCAGGAAGCAACACTACTGTGTTCATGTGTAAACAACAAATAACTGGTCCAGGAAATATGTTTTGTTTCAGCATCAATTCCAGATTTTGAGGAAGCTGTCCCAGGATCCAGTGGCAACTGCCATGCCATCTTCAGTTACTCCAAGACAACTTACTCTATTGTCGTGACCAGCCAGTACACCTGGAACACAAAAATAAATACTTAGGAAATTCCTGCAGAAAACACACCATTATTCTTAATTCATACTTCCAATACAGAAATTTAATTGAATGCTCAGATTAATATTTTTAAAAGAATCAGTTTAATATAATCTGTTTATTAAGAATTATATCTGTATCTTTCTTAAATTTTCAAAAATGTGTATTAATAAAACTCAGATGCAATAAAGCTGGCTTTATTGTACACTTTCACAAATAAAAGCACTTCATAATGATACCTTATTAAAAGAGAAATTTTCATTCTTTCATATTTGAGTGTATGTATGTACCCATGGCAAAAAAAGACTATTTTGAATACTTTAAAAATATATATGCCTGTTACTAGGTTGGCATATCTGCAATTTATTTGTTATATACGACTGCTACATACACAATAAATTGAATATGAATGAATAATGAGAAATTATCCTTAACAGGATACAGCTTGTATATCGTAAGTTATATTTTTCTTATTATATGGTATGAAATAGTTTCATTTTGTTTCACTGTGCTTGCCATGTAGGGTTGCTGGCACTATCCGAGGAAGTATATTAACACATCCAGTTATTTCTTATTTCCATGGCACAATATGCTACAGATCAATAAATAGAGTCCCACACCTCTGAAGTAACTTTTATAACTACTTACTACCTTAACCCCTTGGCATACGATTTTATTTAACCTCCTAATAAGATGCCACCACCCATTTGGGATATTTATTATTATTTCAATCTATTTATGATGGTAAAGGATATTTGAGACATTTAAGTGTGTCCAGATGATTTTTGTATTTAAAATTATTTGTTAAGTTGACCTAAATATGGTTTTAAATAGCAAAAATTCTGTAATTCTATGTGTGTGCCGGAGACATTTTATGTTTAAGGGTTTAAGAGTCATTAAGAAACAATACCTTTTCATTTTTTACAAGATTTTTTTAAGTATAAACAGCATTTAAAGTATTGGACATACAAAATAATAGGTAAATATACCTAAACATCAAATTAGAATTTATAATTGCAAATGCATAATATTTCCTCGGTTTGCTTCACTTATACTTACATTTACAATGATATTTCCTTTCCACAAAAATAATTTTTAATGTTTCTATTCTTATACATTAATTCTGCGTCATTTAACACTTATTGCTGAAAGGTACTTGCTCTTAGCCAGGGTGTCTACTATATTCCAAGGAAACAAAATCATAGCTTCTTTTCAAGTTTTCAGCTTCAAAACTAATGTAAAACTTAACTGAAATTGGGTATTACTCCTCAGAATTAACCGACGCCAACTTTTTTTAAACAGAGATGACTGTGGTCCTATTTTAAAAATCCATAAAACTACCACAAACAAAAGCTTAACATAATTTCAAACAATTTAAGAGAAAATTGTGACAGACATGCAAACATATATTTTCAAACAATTTAATTAGCGAATCAAAAAAGTTTTTTTTTTTTTAATTATTAAAAATGAACCCAAGTTTCCCCTGTCGCACCATTTCACAGAATTGCATCTTTTGGATGGGGGGGGGGGCGTATCTAAGTTCTAGAAATTGCCCCCCCCCCCCCCAACTGCAAGCTCAGTTCAATTAGTAGATCAAGAGGCAATTTTCATGTTAAACAATGGCTTATCACTTTACCCATCATGCATTAAATGTAAAACTGAAATATGCATATTAAAAAGTGTGAGAGATAAAAAAAAAAAAAAATGATAAAAGAAGGATGGAAGCTCATGGAAGGTGAGGAATTTGGTTAAGCTGCCCAGCTATTTAAAAGAGTATTGCTAAGATTTTGCCATTGGTAAAATACTTCTCAATATGGTTCTGAAAAGGATTTTTTTTACTTAAAATGTGCATAAATATTTTTCTTCAATGAGAATAAATAATATTTCATAGTCTGACCAGCATTTAAAGTTATCAATATTCAAAAATATTTTATATTTTCTTTGGTTCAATATTAACCATATAGTTATTTTTTGAATGATATATTTGCTCTAAAACTAAATTTGAGAAAATAAAATATCTGGAATTCTGGATATATCCAGATCACAGTCACTACTGTACAAAAAAAATTACCTTTAGTTATGTAATTTTTCATTGAAACATTTTAAATTTCCTATTTTATCAAGAAATTAACAAATGTAATTTTCAAATGCTGCACTTAGAGATATTTATCCACTAATCCAAAATTTTTCAACAAGATTTCTAAACACTGTAAAATGCATATTTAAAAAGGACTTAAATTTATTCCTCACATTCCTATATATTGACTCATTAATTTATGTGATGAAACCTGCTATATAATAAAATTATTTTAACAAAACTTTAGGTTTCTAGATAATTTTTTTTATCGGTATCAAGAAATCAAATCACAAAATTTTGCTGAAATAAAGCAATTTAGTTTTAACAGAAGTTTTTTTTAGTGAAATGTAAAACGAGTTCCACATATCAAAGAAATATCTCAATTTCATTTTAACATTTCTGAAATATAGCTATTTAGGCAACTCAGAAATATTTTCCCTTCTAAAGCTATTCAAAAATGCTTTAAGTGAAATAATTTTAGGACCTTAGATAGAAATTCAAGACATTCTGGTGGCTTTCTCAAGATGTAGACACCCTGACATTTTTAAAGTCTGCTTTATATTTGCAACAGATTAAAGTTTTATTTCATAAAAACTTCATTGTTATTCTTTCAGTGCAGTTTTCCTGAATATATTAGTACTGAATTTTTTTCATTTAAACATTTCAGTTTCAGTATTGTAATAAATTTTTGGCATGCAACAGCAATAAAAGCATCTACAAGACTGAAATGTATTAAGTTGTATACCAGTTTCTTGACTAGTTTTAATACATAATTCATCTTTAAGATATACAGTATTTCTGCTCATTTATATTTCTGTCTTTAACGTTTTCCCATTATTTACAACACTTCTTCTTAGTCCCTACAGATTTCCAGAGCATTTTTAACTTTGTAAGTGGTTTCCCAAAATTTATACTTTCCCCAGTTAACATTACTATTCCTCTGGTCCCTTGAAAAGTGTAAACGAGGGCGATATTGTATTCTATATTAACTGGTTTATTTAGATATATTACTCAAGTTTATGAATTAAGTTAATTTAGAAATCATAATAGAGTGAGAATTCAATTATGAAAATGATTTAAATTATTCCAATAGCAAAAAACTAAGATGCATGAAAAATGTAAGTTATAAAACTATAACTTTTATTATTGTTTTCAAGAAAATGGGATGCAATATTTGTAACTGCTTGGGGGAAAAAAAAAGGAGTACTAATTAGAGTGCTCAAAGTTTACTGGGGGGGGGGAATACCGCTATAGTTGATTTTGATACCCCCAACCTATTACTTTAGATTTCACTTAAAATTTCAATATCTAAACTAAACTGAACTTTTATTTTCATGTTAATAATAAATCTATAAAAAGTATATAAACATATGAAAGAAACTGAAGTTTTTATGAGGAAATTAATTCATTTCTCTCTAAGATCATCCTCATCTACAAATAGGAGAAAAATATATTGTTCAATAGTAAGAAAATATTTTTCTGATACGAAATACTACTCATAACTGTCGCCAATACCTGACCATGTCCATTTTTTAATTTAAAATCTCTGGTTAAGTGCAATTTCAAATAATGAGATGTGACACATTTCATATATTCCAAAACAATGCAGCAATTATTAATTTACAAATCAATTAAAAATAAACTAAATCAATAAAACTAATTAAAATCTGAAAGGACCACCAAAAATAATGTACAAATATTATATTTGAACATTATTTTAATGCAAATAGATAACTGTATAGATCATGCTTGAAAAATAATAAACACTGCCAAATTAACCATTATAACCAATCAAAACAGTGCAAAATTATTAGCCCCATGACTGGCTAGTATTGATCAAATAAATGCATGAGAAGAGAGACCAAAAAATTGTTTCCAGAACAAACTTTTTGTTGTTATTGAGAGATTGAAAAATTATTCTTTAAGTAGAATGTATATTTCTTTAAACTATCTAAATAAATAAAAGTGAATATATTTACTTCAAATTTTGGTCACAAACACTACAAAGCATAAGGAAGAATTCAGAGAGGGTTTTATACCAATTAATTGAATAATATTTATTTATATAAGACAAGAAAATGCTTTCATCCTGAGTAATGCCTGGTATATCAGTCCTGGTATTTATTAACCGCTGATCAGGGGTGTAATGGAAATAACAAGATTTAAAATTAACTATTTAAATTTCTAAAACATTTATTCACAGACAGGTGACAAAATGTGTAGAATCACAACTGCAAATCCATCAGCCTTAAAACATATTTACAATAACTTCTCATTCGGAAATTAAGAATGTGCAATAAATTTCTTAAGAGCCTGATATTTTCTTTAGTATGCTGAAATTGGTGCATCTACATAACGATAAAACTAATGCCTTTACAAATAAAACTGTTATTTTTGAGCTTATGATTTAGTTAAAAACAATTTATAACATTGTTCCAGAATTTTTAAAACCGCATATATTTTCAGATCAACAAATTATTAATAACAATTTTATTAATAGAATCCAAAGTGCAGTTCAGTAAGTACAGATATCTCCATATTAACAATTTTCAAAAATGTTTAATTTAGTCTAAATATACAAATCTGTTTCAAAAATTAAAAAGACCCAAAATACATTAAAATTGAAAAACTTACCAGCACGTTCAGCTTTCATAGAATCCCAAACATTGCAGTTAAAATCATCATAACCAGCCAGCAACAGCCTTCCACTTTTAGAAAATGCAACAGAAGTGATTCCACAGATAATATTATCATGCGAATACATTGCTAGTTCTTGATCAGCTCGGATGTCGAACAGTCTGCAAGTGGCATCATCAGATCCAGTTGCAAATGCATATCCGTTTGGAAAGAACTGAAAGAGTTGATACGAAGAAAAAAAACGATTACATTATTGACAAATAGAATTTATCTGAAATCATCTAATCACATTGTAAGCATACCAATGCATTACTGTGTTTATAGACCTTTTTACAAGAATGCAATTCTAATTTGAGTGTATGTTCTATAGTAAATTTCACAACACTTGAAGCCAAAACGGAACATGACAGAGTATTGATGCATTCCCTTTTTTTTCACTATAGAAACATCTTCACACAATTAGTTCATAATTTTTAATTTTCAATAAATATAATTCATAATACAACTAGACTGATATCTCACATAAAAGAACTTTTTATAATTAAGATCCTGCTTTTACTGATATCTCACATAAAAGAACTTTTTATAATTAAGATCCTGCTTTAGAATATTCAGCCATCAGAGGCTTTGAACAAAAAAAAAAAAAAAAAAAAAGAAAATAAAAAAAAAAAAAAAAAAAAAAAAATAAAAAAAAAAAAAAATATTATTAATTGAACAATAAAATAAATTTATACAAAAAGTGCTTGAGATATTAAAAATATTGTAGAATTATTCCATAAAAGAAAATTAAAAATGATAAAATGTGATACCAAAAAAGCTGAAATCTGCGCTTCCGCGGAGATGTGTCATGTCTGAATATTATATCAGTATTATAACAATATTGCATGAAGTTAGTTTTGAAATTCAAGCCTCATAACAATACTCAGAAATGAAAAAAAATATTATATATAAAATACTACTGTTTTTTTTTTTTTTTTTTTTTTTATTGTAATATTATATACTTTTGGGTCATTCCATGTGTAGACACCCCAATGAGTGTTGTTGCTCCATAGTGAGATTTTTTTTTTAAAATTACCACTAAAACTTATGGTGGTGAAACCCTCATATATCAATTTGTAAAACATTTTGTCCATTATTGGCCGAGATATGGATATTTGAAAAACGGTCATTTTTAGCAAATTTCGGCCATCTTGGATTTGGCACTACTGTGAAAAATTGCAATAACTTGAGAAATAATGGTTGAAATTCAACAATTTTGGTAGCAATTTGAAGCTATTTATATGAGGAATATAAATCCAGTGTTTAAATAAAATTAAATAAATGTTTTACTATATTTTTACATCATCAGAAGATTTTTAAATCTTCAGAATTTAGCCAAATTTAATGGGCTGTAAAAAAAAAATGGCCCATCGTATTTTTTTCTGAAACTTGGTAGAAACACTAACCAATATGCGTCCTTTAAGTATAAAAAAAATTAGGAAGGTAATATTTCTTAACAACTAAAAAAAATTTTTTTTTTTTTTAACCCAGGATATCGAGGTATGAAACTTCTTGTTGCTGGAATATGTTAGTAAATCACTTTCTAAAAAATAAGTTATCATTCTTATATTTCATATTCTTAGTTTTAAATATCAAAAAAGCCTCTACTATACCCAAAAAATACATTTATAGCAATTATTTCATAAATTGCATCATCTACAACTAGCTCTAAATAATGCAATTTGCCATATAATTTCTTGTGTTGTATCTTCGTTTTTTTCTGCTTCAAGAGAAAACAATTGTAATGAATTCAATATTAAATTAATATTTTTATTACACGAGAAGTGAAAAAAATACCTTCAGATTATAACCAGCTTTAATGAACTGTTAAGAAATTGACAAATAGTCCTTTTAAGCTTATAAGGAACAATAATTTGCATGTTTTAAATAATATATATATATATATATATATATATATATATATATAGGAATGGTAAATATTTCTTCAAATACATATCCACTATATATAATAACTATAAATGGACATAATGCAAAATTATTTTTAAAAGTATAAATGAAATCTATACATACTATTTTTAACATTCGGAAAAAATAAATGAATCTTAACCACCTTGAAATTTTTGAATAATTGTTCAATACAGCTATTTTCCTCAGGTGTTATTTTATATGTTCTTCTTGTGTTGAGGGAGCAGACACAATTTTCATTATGTGTTCGTATGGAATCCAACATGCATCCAAAGGTTTCAGCCACGTATACGATGCACTTTGACCATGAGGATGCATAAACATAATTTTATAGTCATTATATTCATCATTGCACTCCACAATTTTTCCAATCCACCAGTTAATTCCATATGTGCATGCAACATACTGTTCATTCTGGAATGTCAGTGGTATGGTCTTGCTTCCTAAAGTAGCAATGAATGTTGTGGTGGAATCTGGAAAATATACCCTGGTAACCAATAATTGTGTTTTATTTATAGGAACAAAGCTGTGATTTGATCTTGTTCCTTTAATTGTATCTACGGTTTGATACCTCATTGCTAACCGACAGTAGGAAATCTCAATTTCAGATATTTCTACATAAAAAAGTTTTGATTCCTTTAATAGAATCCTTCGTAAATTTATACAAATCAGAAGCATTTAATATTTGGTCTTTATACGGTCACTGAAGGCTTGCTTTGGTTGCCATACATTTTATGGTACCATCACAAGCTCCTTTCCCATGGCAAGATACAAAAAAATGCCATTCAGCTTTCACACCATGATCTTTTTCATGGTGACAGAGATTTATAAAGTTTTTAAAATTTTTATATAAAGCTGATGATCCATCACTGAAATACTCGATGTATTTAATTTGTGGCACTTCTTTAATTAAATCCTGATCAATTACTTTCTGGAAAGTCCAAAATGCTGTTGTGTCATGGACGAAATGGTCACTAATTACACACATAGGAATAGGTTTCAACTTATCATTAGCAGTGTCCTTTACATATGCTAGAAAAGGAAGAATTGCCACCTGCTCTTTCTTCCAATTAACACTTTGGATAGCATCCTGCATGATACAAGTCCAGCTGTCAGAAAAATTTGCTAAAATAATAGCAGTACCTTCAATCAATTCATTCTTTGTTTTGCTAAAGTACTTACTCTGAGCTTTGTGAAGAAATGATGGGTGTATAATGTAGACAGTTTTGCAACTAAATTTTCAACAAATTCATAAACTGATGTAATAATTGTTTTCAGTTCTGCACCATCAGTTTTCACCCATTGTTTGTAAGAAATTTCATTAATCATTTCTAATTCATTGGAAAACATTAATTCTTCTTTCAGAATTTCCACAGATCGACAGTTATCACATCTGCGTACCATTCCCTTTTCCGATTCAGAAGAACAAACTAATTTTCTTAACAGTGAAATATAGTCATAAAGAGCATGAAGCATGAGTTTAATATTTTGATGATATATGCAAACACACAGAATGAATACCTTCATTTCCAGCAGTCACACATTCTCTTGGGCATAATGAGCAAAATTTAGATAGTCCAATTTTTAAATTTTTATGATGCAATTTTTGAAATTATTGCTATAAATGTATTTTTTGGGCATAGTAGAGGCTTTTTTGATATTTAAAACTAAGAATATGAAATATAAGAATGATAACTAATTTTTTGGAAAGTGATTTACTAGCATATTCCAGCAACAAGAAGTTTCATACCTCGATATCCTGGGTTTAAAAAAAAAAAAAATTTTTTTTTTAGTTGTTAAGAAATATTACCTTCCTAATTTTTTTTATACTTAAAGGACACATATTGGTTAGTGTTTCTACCAAGTTTCAGAAAAAAATACGATGGGCCATTTTTTTTTACAGCCTATTAAATTTGGCTAAATTCTGAAGATGATTTTTTCATTTTCCATGTAAAAATATAGTAAAATATATATTTAATTTTATTTAAACACTGGATTTATATTCCTCATAAATAGCTTCAAATTGGTACCAAAATTGTTGAATTTCAACCATTATTTCTCAAGTTATTGCAATTTTTCACAGTAGTGCCAAATCCAAGATGGCCGAAATTTGCTAAAAATGACCGTTTTTCAAATATCCATATCTCGACCAATAATGGACAAAATGTTTTAAAAATTGACATATGCAGGTTACACCACCATAAGTTTTAGTGGTAATTTTTTTTTTTAAATCTGTTACTATGGAGCAACAAATTTTTCTAATATTGGGTGTCTTCACATGGAATAACCCTTTTCTGTAATACAGGGTGGTCATAAACTATTAGACCCATTTCAAAAATTTAAAAACAATGTAGCAACTTCATTTTTTTAATGAGAGAGTAGCTGAAAAAGTCCCCCCCCCCTTTTTCTTCCAGATAGATAACAAGCCATAACGGTGGACGAAATCTGCACAATCCAAT